>JAUCRC010000161.1:0-29645 GCA_032399595.1 Tetragonula carbonaria
CTTAGAGAGTAATCTTATTAATTATAGTTTATTCCTTTTTTAATTCTAAGTGAACATAAATTAGAACACACTTTCAAATTACTTACACTCTAATAAAATCGTTATTTTGTGTCGTTATTGTTCATTTAGATCAAAATTTCAAACACTGCTGTAATTTTATATTCATCTTAAACAAACTGGAACATAAAATATATTACATTTTTTTTAACAATGTCTTATTAAAAATAAGACGGTAGATAAGATACCATATGTACACCGTACTTGTGCTTATTCTATTTGACTCCGTAATCTTGTCACGTTGATTGTTCGTATAAAAGTACGAAATGATCCGAAAGTTCAAATGCTTTCAAGTAGTTAATCGAATCGTATTATGTGGCAAACATGCAAACAATATTATCACGTCCCTTCTTTTTCTGTCGATCTGTACAAACGATTGGATATCAATATTGATTTGAATTAAATAAATGGCAATAAAATGGTAAATAAATAATACAAATGTAAAGTAAAAATATAAAATGATGCAAAAAATAGAGATAAATATAATAAGAATAACAGTGGTGAATATGTTTAAACATAATATTATATAGCCTAAAATGAATATAATTAAATAAAAATTAAAAGTGTAGCTTATTAGAGCTATTTAGCTAGCTTCTAGTAAAGAATAACATCCATTAAGTTTTTACAAAATAAAAGCAAGCCACCACAGACTGTGGAAAAAAGGAAAGGACGATTTGGACTTGTTGTTCGCATGAAGAAATCAACTATTGTATTATTAATTATAAGCCAAGGGCAATGGCTCGGTTTTTCATCCGAACAGGAAGTCCTAAGAAGTCGTCAGCCTCAAGCTAGCACGTTGTTGTGCCTTTTTTTCATTCCCCGGCCGATGAACTGCGAGTCGTTAGATTGGTGCCCTCCGGTTAGCACCTATCGTTCGGTCGATGCCCTCGAATTCCGTAATCCTAACCAATATACGCCAAGAAAACCATGAATTAAATTGATTGGTTATGACTCGCGGACGAAAGGGCATAAACAGGTCCGCATCGGCGGGGATTTGTTTTTAGTCGACGAGAGATAACGAGCGTTTAGCATTATCTTCTCTCGCAGCGATTATCAGTAAATTTTAATCCTGTACATTCTGTCTAATAAGTAATATTATCTAATATTCTCTGTCCCGTTATTGTAATCCTAAACGTGAAACATAATCGTTTTAATTAGATTTTCTTCATATCCTACAAGTCCAGTCGACCGTTCAATCTTGCGAATGCGCCGCGACGGAACAACTTTCGCACGTGGCGAGTAACTGGATCTCGAAGATACTCCAGTTATCTGGTTGGGTCCAGCTTACGCATCTCGGACGGAATATAGCGGTCGCTAACTTTCCTTTCACCGTCGTCTGGCGAGCCAGGATGTAAACACCTGAATAAGATCGAATATAGTAACTCACATCATCCTTAACATTCGTAATATTGAAATTTACCCAATTCTTCAGTTCCCCTACCAGTGCAATCTTCTTGGACCTATCCGGATGAAGCTGTACATTGCACTCAATCATTTCTCAAGCTCGATTTACCATAATATATATCTTTCTTAAATAAACATTGCCTATCAACAAAACTTTGTTATTTATTAATATAAATCTTTAATATTTCATGAAGATTTAATGAAAAATATAAACATATCTACGGAATATATATTCTTATATATCTGGCAAAATCTATCAATGTTGAATGTGAATGTCGAATCGATCAGTGTTTACTACATTGGTACAAATAGCACATTATGTGGTGCAAGTTTTATTTTTGCAGATCAAAGGATGGGAAGGAAACATATTTTACAATTTTTCAGAGTTTTAATAGAACAAGATTTTTCACGTAGTAGCTTCTAGAGGTAAAAATATGTATATATTTTACTCTGATTTGTATTTTGGTCTTTGATCGAACCTGAAAGCGATACATATCGTGACGAATTCCTAACAAAGTATTTAAAGAGACACAGTTTTCAGATTTCCTATTTAAAGCACACTTGCTGAATTATAAAAAGATTTTGCCATGTCTAATACTGCTCTGTTTGTCAGGAAATGAAAATATAAAAAACATAATATTTTTAATTCGAAATCAGAAAAAAAATTTTAATTCTTTCTAACTTTTTTTATTATTACTTTTAACAAAACTTTTTGTTTCTTGAAATTTATTTTTATTTTTTTTTATAGAACGTTATAACAAATAAATAAATGATACAAATTTTTATATTTTTAAAAGTTTTTCGTTTTCACTTTGATTGTTTGTCAAATATTTGAAGTATTGAAAATACAACTTTTATTAATTAAGAAATAATTTACTTTTCGCCGTAATCTATCAAACTTTATTTAATTATTGAATAAGAATACGCGATTACATAATGGATTGGAAATATGTATATGCATTCTGAACGACGCTTCAAGATCAATTGCTCTACGCGAAGCCGGAGTTTCACTTGTTTAGTTTACAAAAGGCAATCCTACTCACACAACTCACAGCATTCATCGATATATTCCAACATAATTATGATGATGAGGCCAAATTTTTATGAATTATGACTAATTTTTCGAAATCAATGTCATGAAATTTGAAAGAATTTGAACAAAAATAATAGAAAAATAATACCATGTCATATTTGTACGCAGAATTCCTTCCTTTTATCTTACATTTCCTATTACTTCACAACGCAGCGATAATAAATGAAAGAATAGAAATAACAGCACTGATGTCACGAATGAATGTAATAATAGAATAGCACGTTCATGTCATCTCATTGGCATTAACATTTATTATTGCATTATCGTAACTGTTTTAAATACAATATTTATATTTCTGTCACGAAGATTTATTCAAAAGAGAATTAACATTCAATAAATTATATTTATGAAAAACGATGACATTGTTTCCGTGATTTATTTAGTTTTTTCATGAACTTCGGTATAACAAATATGAAACAATTAAAATGAAAAATTATTTTTGTTCTGTATAATACTATAATATATGATATAGAATAAACATATAATATAGAAACTATATAACATACAATAAACATAATCTATAAAACATTTCAATAAAATTGAAAATGTGAAACGTGTATTAAATTATTTTTGATATTATTTAAATGATTTTTATTTATTATTATTGTTTATTGTGTGTTACATATTATTTAATTAAATGAAAATTTGCTTAAATGATTCAGATGCACAGAAGGCATCAAGGCATCAAGTTTGCTTTCTTAAGCGAAATCTATATTTTTCAATACATTAATCGATTAGTCCTATTATTCCTTGTAAAACAGTATTGAAGCATTTATATCGAAAAACCATTAGTTTAGAACATACTTTAATTAAAATAATTCGGAGTAATTCTCGTAGAGTATCGAATTTGTATGTCTATAGTTACAGTATTAATAATAACAGGAGATACTGTAATGTTTAATTGTGTAACATTAATTATTTAGATTGAGTAGAATAAATCAAATATTTATTTCACTGTTATGTGACAATTATAATTAAATGTGCTCAAAGTGAAAACTAAACGTATCTTAATATTTTTATAATCTACTTCTTAAAGAATGTTTCACATTAGTCAGAGTAATATTTAGATTTCATTTAAAAAATAACTTAACCTTTTAATGCTTTCTATGAATACGCATTAAAAAGTTATAGTTACATCAATTAATATACCTCTTGAAACTATTCAACTTTTGTCAAAGTATATTTTGGAGATATTGCATAAATAATATCTTAACTTCTAATCTTAAATCCTCCTTTTAAAAATTTTAAATGTGTGAAATTTATGAATATGTGAAGAGACTTAATTCGATATTGATATTAATGCATACTAAATTAATAGTATTCGATGTTACAATAAAATCATGAATATGCGAAGAGACTTAATTTGATATTGATGCTAATGCATAAAAATTACTAGTATTCGATGTTACATAAAATATCTGGAGATGTATTAACGGTAATTACAAAATGCTCGTGTATTTAGGTACATATACAAGAAAAGAAGCACTCAACCTTATCTCAGATATCTGTAATATTTCTTTTTATTCTGATATTCGAATATACAACCGTTCTATTATCAGAAAAGAATATTTATCGAGTAATGGATGCTTCGCATTAAATCATTTTATATGTACTATTTTACATAACTGTAAGGAAAAATTACTACAGTACACATAATACATGATTGAACTAAAAAGAAAGAAAAAGAAATCTAATCAATATATGCTTGATGAAAACGTTCTAAAACGTAAATTGAAACAATGATCATAATGAATGTTACGCAGTACGAAAGTTGTAAGGAAACTTAATCTTTCTACCCGTCCAATAAAAACGGCATATATTGATCATTGTCAGGGACATGTATCCCAATTCAATTTATTAGAGTTCGGCGATTCCATGAAGATTTGAATCGTAATGGTAATAACTGGAGTCATCTAAGAACAATCCTCAACAGAAAATAAAGTTTTGTACACAAGCATCTCCAATAGCGATATTCAGCTTCAGATGTTTGGTTACTATTATGATTAAAGTTCAAGATTCCCTAGGACCATTCATGTACCTGGATCTTTAAATGAGCGAAAAATGGGAGAAGTTCGTTGATTCGATGAATATTAAGAATTTCCAATCAGCGAACTTCAACCATTGCACAAAGCAGTCTTCGAGGTATATAAGCAACCGAACAACGCATTTCGAGTCAGTTCTACCATACAACATTTTTAGATGTCAAGTTCACGGACACACTTTAGCAAACTGCAACATGAAAACAGCGTCGAGTATGCAGGATTACATGATTTCCGTACTTGCACAAAGACACTTGAAACACCGCCTACCTGCGCTGCGCTAACTGCTAACTTCTCCAATTATTCTAGCCTACCATTCCACAAAAAAAAATTCATACTCCAACAAAATCCTACCTACACCGCAACATTCACCCTCCTCCCTATAAGGATTATCATTTACCGAGCTTGGGGGTATAATCATTTACTCCACGCTCACCATGGATTCGTAGTCAAGAGAAGTGCCCAAAAAATCCTGCTGCAGCAAAACGCACAATACCAGAACCTTCAACTACTTTCCCTAAAAAGATCGCCGTACCACGTAGCATGGACGCACACTGATCCAACACAAGTCCAAACACAAGCCCCAGCTCCAATAAGAATGTGACTACTTACATCGAAACATTTAAAACATTTAAAAGCAATGATATGTAATACTCATTAATGCCAAAAATTAGGAAATTCAATAAATAAAAGAAATTATTTTGGGTGGTGTTAAATATCAAAATAAACTCGCATTATTCTTGATCTCCATTTGGATACATGTAGTTCAATATGAGAGAAATCCAATTATAATCTAAAAATTCTATTAATCGACTTAATTTTATTGTCAAATAATCAAATAATCAAAACATTAATTATTAAAACCAGTGTTGGCAATAAACTATTATCTATATGTTTCTTTACTAAAAGGGATTCTGTTCAAACTCATATATTTGACTTAAAAAAATGATTATTCCTGTGGAATTTTGATAGAAAACAGCGTTATTCTCTTTTTTTAAAAAAATATCCAACGGAGCAAAATATTTTAAAACCTACATAAAAATACGTTTTATCGAAACGAGATATTTTGGAAAGAAAGTTCTACAAATTAAGTATAACTTTTATTTAACATTATTATTTCATATAATTGAAAATCCAAAATGTTATTCAACAGTACTGTTAATTAACAGTTAATCAACAATGGTAGTCTAAATGCAAGTATTATATTTTATAAATACATATCTATCATATTTCTATCCAATACAGTATTTAAAGTCAAATTTTTTTAACTGTGCATCGTATCTTATTGCGGGGATAAAATCTGTCGAAGGAATAATCGCAAATAACACGTTCTCTTAGAAATCGTCCTTTACTAACGATATGTTTACATTTTATTAAATAATCGGATAATCAGATATTAGATATAAATATAATTATATTAATGGAATATAAATATATTATATACGTATAATATTAAAAAGATCAGATATATTTAAGTATAAATTTTGATAAAACAGCAAATAAATTTATTAAGATAAAATAGCAAATAATCCTTTAATAACTAAAACATCTCATGTGAAAATAAATGGAATAAATCATATAACAACGACCTTACAATGGAATGCTGAATATATCTCATATAAGAATGTATGTTCGTTTATCCGATTTTACTCAGCCCATGAGATAGATGAATTAATTCAACGTATCATCATTCAATTCTCATAACCTCTTTTATTTTAAAAAAATTAAATATAAGCTTCTCTGTACTAGAGGATTGCTTTAATAAACACTTTCAATTTTATTTAATTATACTTATTTCAGTGTTATGTAGTATTACGTTTACACATATGAGAATATAAATATACGTAAATATTTTATTTCCAGCATTATATCATTACTTTACATTTACTATTGTCTTATATCATTAACTTACCTTTATTATTGTTTATTTTCCATTTTATTTACCAATAACTTATTGTTTATTTACTATTATTACTTTATTATTATTACTTTTCATTACACGTATTGCTTATTAATTGATTTAGAACTCTTGGTGCAGCATTAACATCCGTCTGTGATATTAACATTGACCTTTCCAGCTCTTTGGACATACTTTACATTATTTGTCAAATTTCAAACAGAAAAATCAATATTGCCATCAATCTAATCCCAATCATTATTGACATCCGGTCGCTTGTACAATTAGATATGTACTGATCGGCAGACAAACGAGAATAAAACCTTTGTGACGTAAAACGATTCAATTAACAATTTGAAAACGTTTGAGGAAGCATTTACTGTATCACGTTCTTTTTCATAAAGAATCAACGTAAGGAGATTACGGATCAATTATTGTGCGTCTAGAGGTTTATCTATCTCTTTGGGTTTAATAAAATACTATTAAGAAAAATGCAGTATATTTGGATCGGTACTAGTTCGTTTAAATTGAATAAAAAATTACAATTGTGTATAGGAACAAGTAAAACTACATCATATTGTAGGAAAATTAATAAACTTTTATACTTCGAACTCTTAGTAATATGAAGAACAGAAAGTGTTTGAAACGACTCATTGATGAGTAATAGTAAGTAATGATTTTGTCATTATAATGCAGGCAATTTGGAATATGTAGTAATGGCATCCGAATTTTCTGTCACGTATGTTTTCTTATGATCTATGCAGATATTGTATCAAGATCGATGTAGATATTACTTGTAACAAAATATTAGTAGCCAAGTAAATAACAATTTTACGATAATTTCTACAGGAAGTATTTGAATTTATTGCAGATTTGAAGTTTCCTTTTTTTTTATGTCTGGAAATGTCAAAAGGGAAATTCTAGCAGATGTATTAGAAGAGATAGCACGGAGAGTTGAAGTAATTTCAGCTATAACACAGGTACAAGTTACAATTGTAACGGCTTTGGTAAACTTTCTTCTTAAACAACGCGATATTAACCTTCGAGAAGAAAATCATCATCACTTTAAAACATTAAAAATACTTCAAATTACATTCATCTTTAATATTACAAATTAAAAACATGGCGTTACAGCCTAAAATTTCAAATCACAATTTGCATCGTATAATAATTAATAATCGCAAAATTGGCACGAAACTATAGAATTAATGAATAAATTATATGATTCAGTCTAAAGTCTCAACATATTTTAACCATGACCATGGCGATGATTGATTAATTGAAAAGCTTCTGTAAACCAACGTTCTGAAATGTCCGTACGAACATAAATGTCCGTTGTGTTGGAATATTAAAATTAGGGTTTGTTCACGTATCGTTGATTAACATGTCATTGACTTCTTTCTTATCTATATTATCGATATTACAAGTTACCAATAGTATACAAATACGTTGCATTTTCAGCATATTACACCTGTTGAGTCATTTTATGCGATTTATAATAGGTATTTTGTGAAAATTATCGCAGTAGACAGTGAAACGGTAACCTCGGATTCTCGATTGGAATATTTCTCTGATTCTGAAAAGTTTACTGATTGAACTGTGAATTACTTATTCTTCTTGATTGACTTCGACAGCAGCGGTCGTTCGCGAGCCTGTTCTTTTTGGAATACGATTGACTTGATTAGCCAAACGAAAAACTGAAACGTGTGTTACAAACATGAAAAAATTCATTTTTTGTGAATTTGTAAACGTAAACGTAAAAGTAAAAGTAAATTTCTCTAGCTATCTAGGATGGCGACAAACATTCTTTTTTAGAGTTTGTTATAGGTTCAAAAATGGCTAGAACGCTGCTCAAAGGAATGGGGCGCTTGGAGTTATAACGTCAAGATGAAAAATACTATCACATTAAACTTAAAATAGCCGTTTAGAACCAGAAATTAAATATAGTTAAAAAAGCTAAACCGTAAATCAATATTAGAACAAGAATCTTACATAAACCAAAAACAGTGATAAAAATCTGATTAGATAATTTTTAGGCTAGACCCATTAAAAGCACGTGCCGTGACTGTTAACAGGGGCAGTTTGCTACAATTGATTCTCTTTCATTAGGACAGTCTTCGTGAGCAACACAAATACAACACGCTCATTATTATTGAAAATTCCGTAGGTACTAATCACATTAATCAAAGAATGCAAATGAGATACGTTAGAAGTGACAACGAATGAGATACCGTGAGATAAAGCGATTGATGGACTGCATGTCTCTGTTGTAGGAAGAGAATCAACGATTCCCTCTTTCATTCAGTTCTGCTACACGAATTTTATATCACTTTGGGCCAATATCTTTGTGCTTAAAACTGTACTTAATCTAAATATGCGAAACTACCAATTAAATCCGCATTCCTTTCAATGCCTTTCCTCTCTATCTGTACCCAATTAGCATTTCGTGATACGTGAAAGGTACTGCCAGATGGAGTGAACTTCCTTTTACCTTTTGACAAACTGACGACCATGGTAACTGTTCATACATATTTAAACTTGCATATTTAAATATTTAAACTTGATATGTACCTGGCCAATTCCATAACTGGTGGAAGTGTTCATTTTGACACATCGTGGACGAAATTGTCGTACTAACGTAAGTTCACCTTACTATGTATGAGAACGAAATGTTCAATAAAGAACTAATTCAATAAACAAAATTTTCTATTGCTGGATTTAAATTAAACTTTTATTAACTTATTTGTGGTAATACCAAAAACGTATTTTTTTAATTGAGACCAGAGATTAACATAGCTTCTAATGAAGACCTAACATTATACCTATAATTGCTTTAAACATTTCTTTAACTAAATCATTACTGAACAGTGTGTTTGTGCAACAAAATGAAGAATCAGACATGTTCTAAATTATATCGTACCTATTTGATTATATTATCTTGATCAAGAAAGTCTCATACATTGTAAAAATGTTATCACATTGGTTACATTGATAAGAGTTTTATTAAGGAAAAATTAAAAATGAAGAAGTTTTGTTGCATCGTGTCTCACCGATATATTTCATTTCGATATTCACATTTTTTTTTCTTTCCTTCACTCTGTCTTTTTCCGGACACAGTTCATACAGTCTGCATTAAGAATTTACATCTAGACCACCTCTCGATAAGCTTCATAATGATATCTTTGAGTTTCGAATTTCGAGCATTTATTCAATATTTATATTACATGTATATGTATGTATACCGACCAGGATAGACAGTTTGAAAATGACATCGTTCGACATGTAATCACTGAATGTAATCCTGGATTTCTAGCTAATACTCATTGAGTTCTTATTTTATTTCGAGATATTCTACTATAAAGGTTGAAGCAAATAGTACATTATTGGTACTATATAATGGAAATTAATGGAATATAATAAATTACTATTATTATATAATTATAAAAATGGATTGTGTGACGTCAGGCATCCGACGTTAGCTCAGGTTCCATAACAAACACAGAGTAGAAAAAAGGGAGACGATTTGCACTTCTTGTTCGCACGAAGAAATAACCAATATTGTATTATTAATTATAAGCCAACGGCAACGGTTCGGTTTTTTATGCCGAAAAGAAGATCTAACGTGCGCCGCGCGCTGGCATGTTGTGCCATTTGTTTGTTTCTTTCCCACACCAAGGAAGCCGCCGTTTAAACTGATTGGTTAGGACTCATGGACGAAATTGTACAAAAGAAGTCCGCGTCGACGAGAATCTCTCTGCTTTATTCGCGAGCGCGTAGCAATTATCAATATTAATACTCATGTACCTTCTTCCCGGTAAGTACTGTCCAACTTAGTGTAATCCTGAACGTAAAATATGATTGTCTCATCTATACGCACGTATTTTCTGTCAATCCTTATATCTACACGTCAAGACGAACACATCGCCGACTTACCCACGCGAACGCGCCGCGTTGTTGTAACAACCCTCGCCCGTAGCAAATGTGATTCCGAGACACCCCGTAGACTTCATCGCCGATCCTGTCAACGAACCCCACGTACGCGCAGGTTTGGCAAAAAGGTTGCCAGCAACTTAAATTCCGGAAGGACTACAGCGGTCACTAACTCTCCAACGACGTCCCACGAGCCCCGACGAAACAACATATAATTATACCATGTTATACGGAATATGATGGAATTTTATATAAAATACAAATAATATAATTGTAATATTACAGGGAATAATAATTCCAAGAATGTAAACGTGTACTGGCTTTCGAATATTCGCAAATTATTTTACTGTCATACGATAACCACCTAGTTACATCGTTTCCAGTTGATAGAAATGATAATCGTTTCTTGAGTAATTTTATATTCATTTTGGTCATATTACAGTATACACGAACAATATTTTTAGTTTAATTAGTTTGTCATTTTAGATGTATTGTGGATCGCTGATTCCAAATATCAAGGGTATATTTAATGGAACAGTTTTGAGATATTCAAGAAAAACTGTCGACGTTACTACAGTGAATCCTATCATACACGTAGCTGTAACATAGCATAAAAATATATTCGTCGTTCTCTGATAAAAATAAAAAAAAGGAACAAGTTTCCTTTCATCAGGTATCGCTAAATATTTAAACTGCAATATTGTCAAATAAAATCATACAACAATAATTCTGGGTTCGTTTCAAGTATTGAAGCATTTATTTTCAAAATGTATCATTCACTTTATTACAAGATATTTTTCTATATCATATTGATATGAAGACAATTTTCTCGAAAGCGTTATAAATAAGAAATTGCTTAACATATAATATTTTTAAGAACAATGTAATTGGATATGACGTTTTAAGACCTCAGAGTCAAATTCATTTTCTTAAATGATAACATACATATATTTCTTTTTCCCAGTATGTATATATTAAGGGAATTTACTTAGTTGCATTTGCAACAACCGAAATCATTTATTCTTGCTAATTATTAACAAAAATAATATGAATGAATTAATGACATATGTTACTGTTAAGATTTTATGAGTTTAAGATATTGCTTTCTATTTTCCACCAATTGCTCTTCTCTAATTGCCGGTGAAGTTATAGATTAATCACTTTTTCACTGATTTCGACGATCCATAATATCATTCAGAAATCGATACTGCATAATTCTTTCCTTTAAGGAACAAAGATTAACATACCAATTAGAGGAGAAAACTGTTCAAAGCACTTTCACAATACATTCAAAAATCACGGAAATCGGTGGGGGAGTAGTAAGCCTACACTTTAAATCAATTGCTTTCGTTATTATTTGCCTTAGTGACAAAAGAAGAGCGAGTCAGAGACAGGTTTCGGATTTCCTGAAGAAAGCATGGTTGTCAAGACCTAAAAATTTCACATAGGTGCCACAATTCTGTTATTGTTCTGGCCATCGGTTTTATGATTAAACTGGCGAAATAGAGTTAAAAGATTTTTTTGTCTCTGAATTCGCCCGAGCTCAACTTTAATTATCCGAGTCGTCCCAAATTATCGACACCTGCATTTGAAACATTTGAGTGACCAAACTTATAAAGAGTAGCTATTCATGATGAATATTCTATATCGCTATTGATCCTAAATAAGATGTCTTGTGAATGAAACATTAATTTCCTTGAGGATTGTTCTTCGATGACATGATTCAGATTCATGGTTCAGAATTCTTTGGGATCGTCGAACTATAATAAATTGAATTGGAATAGAGATGCCTGTCAATGATCTATAAACGCTGCTTTATTTTACGGGCGGAAAGACTTCTCCTAAGTTTTCTTACAATCTTCGTTCTGCGTAACACTCATTATAATCATTGTTTCAATATATGTCTCTCTCTTTTTTTCTTCCTAGTGAAGTCATGTTATCACATTGCAGTAACTTTTTCTTGCAGTTATATAAAATGATACATATAAAATGGTTTAATACGAGGCATCGGTTATGAGTAAATATCCTATTCGGAAAATAGAACGTTTGCGTATATATTTAGATATCGGAATAAAAAGTAATCTAATGCATGTTGCTACTTATTGGGCAAATATCTCCTGGTTTCGAATATTACAGATATCTGAGATAAAGTTATTGAGTGCTCTTTTTCTTGTACATGAAACTAAGAACATGAGCGTACTGAAATTGCAGTACATACATCTTCCATTCCAGATATCTTATATAACATCGCATACTATTGATTCGTTGATATTCTCTTATTATATTATAAGTCCCTTTACATATTCATAAATTCCATACATTTAAAATTTATAAAAAAATATGCAAATTTTACACATACCGAGTATATAATTTAAGATTTGATGTTAAGACATCATTTATACAATGTATCCATAATATTTTTAGATAAAATTGAATGGTTTCAAGGGGGGTATTGATTATTGATGTAATTATCATTTCTGAATGTGGATTCATAGAAAGCATTTAAGGTTAAAAAAAGCACAAATGTTAAATTTGTTTTTTTTTCAAAATGAAAAACATTCTTTAGAAGTAGATTACAGAAGTATCAAGGTATGTTTAGTTTTCACTTTGAGCACGTTTGATAATTATTGTCACATAACAGTGAAATAAATATTTGGATTATTCTATTTGGTTACTCTAATTACACTGAATAATTAGTGTTACACAATTAAACGTAACACTATCTTCGGTTGTTACTAATACTGCCATTACAGGCAAAGTCGATTCTCTGCGTGTATTACTCCGAATTATTTTCATTACTGTATGTTCTGAACTAATTGTTTCTCTATATAAATTGTTCAATACTTTTCTATAAGGTATGATAAGGTGAATCGATTAATGTATTGAAAAACATATAATTTCGTTTAGAAAAGCAAACTTCACCTCCAAATGCCTTCTGCGCATCAGAAGAATTTGTAGAAATATTCATTTAAATAAGAAGTAACAAATAATAATTAAAAGTATAACTTTTATTTTAATAAAAATCATTTAAATAGTATCAAAAATAATTTTATACACAATTATTTTCAAGTGTATGTTTATTCTATATTTAGTATTATCTAGAACAAAAATTATTTTTTATTTTATTTGCCTCATATTCGTTGTAATGAATATGAGAAAACCAAATCATCGTTATTATTTGTTGAACGTTAATTCTCTTTTCAATAAATCTTATTTATAGTAATTTAAATATTGTATTTAAAACAGTTACAAATGTGCAATAACGAATATTAAAACCAATGGACATGAACGTGCTATTGTATTATTTCATTTATTCATCATCAATGCTATTGCTTCATTCATTATACTTTCATTCATAATCGCTGGAAATAATAAGAAAAGCGAAAGTCAGGGTGCAAGGAAGATGCGCTGTGTATGAATATGACATAGTATGATTTTTCTATTTCTTTTGTTAATATGTGTTCAAGTTTCATCATATTATTTTGGAAAAATTAGTCATAATTCATGAATATTTGTCTTCATCAATGATTACAGCGAAAAGCGAGTTATTTCTTGACTAATAAATGTTGAATTGTCTTCAAATATTTTATAAACCATCAAAATGGAAAGGAAGGAATTAGAAAAATAAGAAAATTTGAATTATTTATTTATTTGTTATAAAGTTCTATAAAAAATATATAAATATATATTTCACGTATTGAAAAGTTCTGTTGAGAATAAAAAAAAGTGTTTAAAAAAATTAAGAATCCTTTTCCTGATTTCAAATTCAAAATATTTTTTTTTAATATTTTCCTTCTTTGTCGAACAGAGCAGTATGGATGTGGCAATATCCTTTTAGAATTTAGCAAGTGTGCTTTGAATGGGAAATTTTCAAACCGAAAGGTCATATTTAGTTAAAAACTGACTTGTAACACGTATACACGTATTTGATATATTTTTTATTTCAATTTTGTCGAAGACTAGGCGCCACAGAAAAATATTATGTTGTTTTTTTTCCGAATTTATGCTAATATTTATAGAATTATACCCTGACAGATTGCTGAAACCAAATATACCCCAGTTGTACTCTGAAACCGAATTCTGAAATGCAAAAGTTTTATATTAATGTAACATGTCACACATATGAATCTAGGATTTAATAGAAAACATTAATAGAAATTCTATGGTGGCGGGGATAAAAGAGATTGATACACTCTCGCTCTCACAATTCGCATTACACTCTATATCCTCTCTAGATATTTATTCTCTTGCTACACGATACTCTCCTTAAATTTTGCTAAGTCTTTACTCGCTGACGACTCACAACTTTCTTCCTGATCTTTGTTTTCCAGAGTTTCGAATCTTTCTCTTCTGCGAATTCCCTCTCGATATCCTCCTTAAAGCTTTCGTTGCTCTCATATAGTTACGCATACATATATTCATAGCCTTAATCACAAACGAGGTATATGAATAGACATTGCATGGCAGTTTATTTTTTCGTCCATGATTTTGCTGTTGTGAGCACCGCATTACTAATTTTGTATTACACTCCGTCGTACCGATTCAGGCAAGTTCTTCATCGCGAAAATCAGAAAATACGAACAGTGTTGCCAGATTTGTTTTGAGAATTATTCATTGAATTGAACCTAGTAGTACTTCATCAATGAAGGAATATAATGATTTAAAACTGAGATTGGTGAAATTGGGATGAAAAATTTATTATATATTTGACTATTAACATCTATTTTAAAAAATTAGAAAAAATTGGTTAGAATATATTTTTATGAATGATATGATAATATATGACGCTTATTAATTTACCAATTTGTAAATCCAAAACTTGAATGAATTACCTTTATCCCGTAAACTCGATATTTTGGAAGATTGAAGTTATCAGTAAAATATTTCAACAAACATTGTTTCTACAAATAATGAAGCACATTGTGTGCTGTAAATTATTTCTTGCAAAATTCATCCATTTCGAAATTTCGAAGTCTGACTTATTTTTTTAAACGCTACCATGCATATTTTCTTCTTTATAGTCAGATATTGTACATTAAAACGAATTGCGTTTTCGACGGTCGAATTTATTGTTACAAATTATTAATAAAAATGATATGAAGTATGTGTGACTTAATGATATATATGTTAGTATTCCGGTTTTATGAGTTTGAAACGTTGCTCATTCGTATTTTCCTCTTTTTGCAGCATTTTGATTGCCGGTGAGTATGTAAATTAACCAATCCTTCATTAATTTCTACGATCCTTAAATATCATTTAGAAATCGATTTCCCGAACGACCCGTTCCTTTAATAAACTAACGAAAGCCGATACTTCCGTTAGAGGAAAAATCAGTTCAAGACACCTTCACAATATATTCAACAATCACCGAAATCGGAAATCGGTCAGGTAGTAGTCATTCTACAGTTTCAGCCACTTTGCCTTCGATATTATGGGTAATGACAAAAGAAAAACGAGTTAAAAGGACACAAGCAGTGTGTCCCTTTTTCTGTCGAAAGCATAGTTGCCAAAATCTAAAAGTTTCACATCGTTGCTACATCACTGTTCTTGTTTTGTCCGTCCAATCCATAAAATAGGCGAGTTAGAGAATTTTTCGAACGTTTCGATTCCGTCCAAACTCAACCAAAATTATGCGATTCGAGCCGAATATCGACTACTCGCAAACGAACCGTTTGGGCAAATTTTTATTTAAATAATAATTAAAAGCATAATTTTTGTTTAAATAAAATTTAAATAGAATTAAATTAATTATTTCTTTTGTACAGGTTTCATGATATTTTTCTGGAAAAACATGAAAATTTCGCTTTATTAATGATTAAACCGTAAAGTAAGAAATTTTTTAATCAATAAAAGTTAAAAGTTGTTTTCAAATATATGATAAACAATGAAAATGAGAAAGAAAACGGTTTGAAAATAAGAATTTGTATTATGCTCGAACGAAAGTAGAAAAAAAGAAAGGAAAGGGGAAATGACAACGAGCGTGTTTTGTAAGAAGGTAAATATAATAGTTGAAAGAGTTGAATAATTACAGAAAAAAAATGAAAGAAAAAATATGGGTAAAAAAACGCTACAATGCTTAAAATAAGCATCAAGAGCAAATTTAACTACAACATTTTCTTCATGAACTCCTCAAAGTGTTTCACGATGGTTTTATAAAATTGCATGATCACAATAAGCATGTAACTTACATTAGATTCTTAATCGGATCATTCTTATGCTTCGCAGTATCGATATGTTGATCATTCGACATATTGGGAATAAAAAAAAGCTTTTTGAAATAAATGATAAAGGGAAAAAAAAATAAATTTTCTTTCAAAAATAGAATTAGCTCTGATTTATAGAAAGAGTAACAAAAACTATAGAAATTAATAAATTAAAATCCATATAAGAATTGAAAATCTATAGATTCTCGAATAGTTTACTCTATTATTAAGCATTAATATTCTTTGGAGCTTGGAATTCCCGAGGATAGCACGCGAATTCTATTCGTTCAGACCTTATTAACGTATTTAGTTGAAGTAACGATTTTGGGAAAATACTTCAACGCGGTCCGAACGAATAGAACCCAAACTCACTGAAGGTGCCATAGAACCTACAATCTGTTCTACAATATCGACCTTATTCAATAATCGCACGACAGTTTACGACAATGTTAATTGAAAATTATTTCAATTACTTTGTTGCTCAAAATTCAAAGTATACTAAAACTATTCTGAGCTACATAAAACAAAGATATCCATTGCATGTCAACGCGAATATTTTATTTTGCCATAATCCTCGCAATCCAACCTTGCAAACCAATCTGTTTGCGGGAAAACTTGCAAAAAACTATTCCTTCATTGTGAACTGACTTCAAAAAGTATAGGATGCTTACAACCAAAGGTATGACATTCCAAAATGTTTCGACTAGTAATCAGATAGCTTATGCGTGACTCCCTTTACGACGAACTATAAATTAGACTTTTCGTACGTCAGCTTCCTTCATAGAGAAAGGTCATAAGGTTGAAAAGTGAAAGGTTATCGATCAGCCTTACACAATAATTGTGCCCTTTAATATTCCTTCTTTAATACCATTGTTACATCTACATCTTGTTACGTCTGACCTTTGTCACCCCAACCCCACAGATTTGAGGTGTTACGACTTCCGTCACCAGTTCTCTGCATTCGCTTCTGTACCATATCCTTCGGTACTGTTTTCAAATCGTAGGCGAGACCTAGTTTTGCAAAGAAATCAATGAACGCCGTCGTAACATTGAATCCGTAGTTGCCCAACTCTGCCGCCTTGTAATCCCATGGGAACACATGATGATAGTTGTGCCAACCTTCGCCGAGCGCCGTGATAGACACCATTTTATTCTCCGAAGGATTGATGTGTCTGAAGAAATCAATTAATCGTTGCATCAACTATTTACCGATTGTTTCTTTTTCCTCTTCCTTCTTTGTATATCTTTTGCGTAAGCCTATTGTGTAAATTGAGCCAAAACCATGGACAGTAACACTAACCTATCGTACGGTTTGTTTCCAAACAGGTGAGCCGCAGAGTTGACCAACCAAGTTACGTTCAGCGTAAAGACGTAACGCAAAACAGTAGGGACGAAGTAGGCGTTCGACCAAGTCTCGTCCCAACAGTAAACAGGAATAACAGTCGGTAAAATAAAACAGAATAGAGGCATCAGGTACACATAATATCTGCAAACACATTATGAGACATGTTAAAAAACTCATTTGTTATTTTCTCATCTTTTCTATTTACAGCAGACCTTCATTTATATGAACGAGCCGAGAGACAAGTGAAAACTGACATAATACAAATTAAAATTCAACTGAAATTTAGTTTTATCTTCTGTATTTATTTACTTTCTTTTATATTCGTATCGCCTGTATAAAATATATATATTTCAGTCCAATATCATTTCTTTTCAATTAAAAAAAATCTATTGAGTTTCAATTAATCTAGTAAAATCTGGTTATTTTATAACGAATTTTTTCTCTCCGCTTTATCGAATCACGAAAAGAAATCAATGATGAACACTCACTTCATCTGGAACATCAATAGAGGATTGTTTCTCAGGTCACTGAGATCGATATCTTTGCCTTTCTTAGCGATATCTGGATGTATCTTGCACAACAACCAGCCCACGTGCGCGAAGAAGAATCCATTCTTTGCATTATGGGGATCCGCGTCCGTTTCGCTGTATTTATGGTGAAGTCTGTGATCTCTGACCCAATCGATAGCCGAATTCTATCAACGATAAATAAAAAAAAGAAGAAGAAAAAAATATACAAAAGGAAAACGAGATCGCTTATAAATGGACCAAGAGTTGAACTACAGTTGAGTTGATTTCAGTTGAGAAAAAAGCGGATAAATTAAAGACACGATTACAGTTAAAAATAAAAGAGAAATGTGACTTCCTATTCTGCAGCTAAAATCATTCGTATCTACCATGCCTATCATTCATATCTACCATAATTGTTCTTGTCAGAAATGAAGATTAACGTCGTCAATTTCAAGTTTCACGGTTTTATCCGTCAGACGCAAGGCGATTCATGTTTAGATAATAATTTTCCCCAGTTTTATTATATTTAGAAAAATCATACAATTTGTCGTTTACTAAATTTTTTAATTGACTACTATCTTGGTGCGCTATGGTATTGAATATCACCAGCAACATCTGGAGTGGCCATTTCGCTTTGTATGATCTGTGTGACCACAATCTGTGAGCACCAGCTGTAATTCCCAAAAGACTACACAGGTACAAAGATATTGCTGAAAAATAAAAACAAACGGTAAAAAAATTACCGATCAATCGTATTACTGAACTTTGTTTATGTAATTTCGACAGATCACACATCCTCCAATCGCTGAATTTTTAATACGTCAATATGTTTTAATACGTAACACATTAATACGTAAAACGAGGAAAGATTCTAAACTGTTTCGATAGAAATGCGAATTCCTTTAAAAGAAATTGTCAGCGTTTATTTATTCATTGAATACGCGATAAAACGATAGATTGGATATGAACGATCTGTACGAGACTGCTCGAGACTGCTTCGCAAAACCGAGGTTCGTTTATCGACAAAAGAAATTCGTACGCACTCATACATCGTACAACATTTATCGATATGAAACGAAAGGTTAATTACAACTTTGCAATTTGTCTATCATTGCATTTAATCTCTATTACACCACGGTAATTGTTGAACGGAAACAAGGAAAGAATTTTTCTTGAAATTTGCATCAGTAGGTGTATAGATATAATTTAACACTCAACATTTCGTTAATATAGGCTGTTAATCTTCTATCATTTGTCGCTTTCTTTCAGATCATTAACTTTGACTAAGTAATTCGTACTAAATGAAACACACAGCTCTATAATCCAGATTCGTTCATAATTTCACGTAGATGTTATAGCTTAATGCTGTCAAATAAAACAGTCTGATTAATTGAGGTAATTGAAAGAATTGTTTAAAAGTAGCGTTAAAAATTAATTAATAATAATTATTCATATTTATGAAAAGGAACGTATGTTTTCGTGTACGATTGAACAGTTTCGTAAAATATTTAAAAATTTCTAAGTATTTCATAAAATATATAAATAAAAACGAATAACTGATCTTTCTAATTCTCTGCACTTTGATTACTTTTGCAAGTACTTCGGTCGTCATGTCAAATTGTGTCACACGAATGACTTGTTACTTTCTCTCTGTAAATTTCACGCGAGCCGCACGTTTCAAGCATTCGCAGAGTTTGAATTCTCAGGGAATGAATTTGGATAATAATATTACTTGAGAAATAAACGGGTCGATCATTAACTCGTACCAGATGAAAAGACTGCCGCCCTTGGTTAGCCAAAACTTAATAATAATCGGCGGAATATAATTTGAGGCATTTCACACTCACCGAAGAGTGTCGTAACAATTCTTGCCGATTTAAATACAAGATACAATCCATAAATTGCGCCTATATGAAGATACGTGAAAATAATCACGGTCCTCCAGACTATTTGTCTCTGGACTTCTTTCTTAGGCTCGCTTAGAATTCCAGTCTCCTCCAAAGTGTTTCCCTCGATAAGTACACTTGCAGGGCTATTCGTTGTATTCGATGCCATCGTTTATCCCTTTTTCCTTGAAAACAAGGGGTAGATAATATACATAATGTTAGATCGAGGAAAATACGTGATACTGCAAACTGGATGAAGTGGATTTTAAGTTCAGAAAACTATTAAATACTGACACGATAGTATTCGTGGAAAAAATGAATGCTAAACTCAGAATTTAGTCAAGTATATGTGCTAGTTAAATATTTACGAATTAAAACATGTTTATTTGTAATATTCGTAGTAAAAAATTCTTTTACACGCATCTTGATTTTTGACAAAAATTAATTTATTGAAGAGAGTATTGGAAGTATATCAAGATTAAAATCGCAGAACACTAAAGGAAATCTGAAATAAATATAGATATGAATAAATATATAGATATGATCGTGAAAACGTGTTTTTGTCGTAACTTTTTAATAAGTGTAGTAGCTGCATTAATTTTTAAGATTTGTGAAAATTTTTGCTATGTATGAAGTGAAAATTATTCATTATTGCTTTTGAATTGGAAATCGAAATTTTTGAAAGTTAAGAAATACAATACCAAAGTATAAGTTCTTAGTTATATCCTTACAACATGATAACGTTATCATTTATCATTTTGAGTGGGGATTTCAATTTCAATAAACCGGATCTCAGTTTATCACGTGTCATTCTATTACAAATATTATAGCCATAAGATTCAATTTAGATTTATATTTAGTTGACTAATTTATAACATCACCTGCGCACTAATATATAACGCAATTCTAGATATGTTTCAACAATAAATGATGTCGTACGTGAGTCGTTGAGTTCGTCTTAACAAATAAATAACCGTTATTATTATAATATTGATAAGCAAGATAGTTAAAGAAAAATTTCGAATGATAAGCGTAATTTTTAACTGCGTAATGAATTATGGAATTTATATTATTTGTCACAACCAATGCACTGCACAGTTATAATAAAATTTTACATAAATTTGAATATGTAATGTATGTAAGGAATATGTAAATGAGGAAATATAATAATGTTAATATGTTAATGTTAACAATAATTTTTAATGGTTTGATTTTTAATGATTGAAAATTTTGTTAATTAAAAATTTATACATAGAACCATCCATTAATAATTTGAAAATTTTAATTTTCTTCGTATTGAAAAGAGTTTTGACAACTTCATAAAACATGGATAGACTTCTTTCTGATATAGAGTAGAATGATTTCGGTTAATTCGTCTATGCTTACTAGCTTCAAAATTCGGTATTGAAAAACAACACTGTAATGATTTTGGTAATCATGTTGCTGTTTCATTCACTAGTTCCCTAACTCACTGTTGTATAAACGTAGATTGCGCTACGAAACCAGTGATTTTTTAGTGTGTCGATATTTCAGGACATGGGCCACGAAAGTCCGTAGGTGCAATGCCTATTCATATACTTCGTCTGGTGTGGGAGTGAGTGTGACCTGAGGTAGGTTACCGAGCATTTTTCCTAGCTCGAAGGCCTCAAGGTATAACCCCACGGAACCGAGGCTGAAGTTTGCAAGGATGTCATGGGAAGCGGATGTGATCTGAGAAGGACCAGTATTCTCAAAAAATTATCTCACGGTTCTCACTGACTTCATAGAAATCTTGTCAATTATATTCGCATTGTGTTGAAAACTTCCAATTCTCGCTCTTTTTGTCCATTTTTGTTTTTATAAAACAATAAAAATTGATAAGTCTCTAACTAACTAAAGATCCTACACATCCGTAATTTTCTAAAAATTCTACGTATTCAGAATTTCAAAATTATAAATCCTGTACGTTCACAATTTCCTAAAAAAAACTTTATATATTTGCTATTTTCCTGTCCATAATCTTCCAAGATAAAAATCCAGAATTCTCCTAATCATCTAGATCCAAAATTTTCCATGCTAAAATCCTAAAGACCCGTAATTTCTAAACTAAAAATTCCACATATCGACAATTGTCCAAATTTTCCAATCCATAATCTCCTAAGTGTAAAGAGAGTCGACGGTACTATGGAACCCATGGTGAAGGTCAATCATGAAATAACTGAACAAAACCCCTCTAGATCTTCTAGGACCTGCCTTAAGATTCCTAGAAAGGACAAGGAACACTACCTGTGGACTGTAAATGACAGTCGGAAGTGCTAGCGAATTCAATTGGATTCTATCCAGAATACAGAGCTAATCGAACGGGCTACACGGTCTCGCTGCGTGGATATATAAAGTATAAAGCAAGAATACAAGCATTTATATAATTTTCTACTCAAGTTAAAAATCCTTTATATCCACAAACCAGAAAACCTGCATGTCTACAATTTTCCTAATTAATAATCATATCCAAATCCTATAGTTACACAATTTTCCAAATCCTACATATCCACAATTTTTAAATCAAAAATACCACGCACGTACACGACTTACTCTAAAACCACGAAACTTACATATCTACGTAACATAATCTTCCGAATCACAATTATCTAAGTTAAAAATCCTGTACACCCACAGTTTTCTGAACTAAATGAAGGCCCTTAATGTGTCCACAATTTTCCAAACAATCTACGAAATTTCAATGAAATGAAAGGTTCAAAATCTTCGTGGATAGTTACAACTTACGGCTGCTAGTTGCTTCGAAAAGAGAATGTTCTTTAGGCACGTATCGCACGTCGTTGCTGTAATGATCGATCTCTGAATAGTGTTCACTTAGGCTGCAAATAATCCGATCTGATAGCGACTTTACTAGGAAATACGGATATGCGTGTGAGTAAATCCCATTTATACTCCGTGCGTTTGATCCATTTAACGCCGCGACATATAGAACTGCGTCAGTGGGAGGCAAAAGAAGGAAAAAAGGAAATAAAGAAAAAAGAAGCTGTCAAGGAAGTCATTTAAATCAGGATAGATCCTATTAAATGATATAATTCATGTATGGAAATGTTATTCATATGCCAAGGTAACCATAACCACAAGACTAAATGGATTATAGCGCAAGCATTTTGGGAGCAGTAATTTTTATTGATGTTACATTTCATTGTTATTACTAGTATAAAGATTGTTTTTGTTCATATAGATTTTTTTATTTCTATGAATGTTTTATGTTTTTACTGTAATAAAGTGTAATGGTAATAAATTGACTTTTTCTAGTTCCGACACTTTTGTATAACATTGCCGGTCACCCCGCTTTCGCTAGCCATCTCGTGTATTTTCTTATGAAGAGGGGCGCATTATTTTTAGTAGCCCACGGGCGCCGAGTATATTAGGAGTATATACGGCCCTGTTTTATGCACATCTTGCGAAAGGTACGTACGATATTGAATAACTTAAACGGCGAAAGGAGCAACGAACGGCACGTTGAATTCGAAATGATGTACTTGGAGTCAACTAGCGTCGTTTGAACTTCTTTTTTTTTGAAGTGTATGCCGGTAATCATAATTTTGAAGTTGAAGTTCAACTTCCAACGATGCATCTTTAGAAATTTGAGACGATATTTCGTAGGTTTGTTCTAAATTTTGCTATGACTTTCGTTATATCTTTCCTTGCATTTTGATTTCTTTGCTGCAAATTTCGCATTTCAGTATTTCCGTCTGACACTTGAATTAATCTGATAAGTTTTTGAGAAAATAATTATTATTATACAGGATGTAGCGAAATGCAATTGGACAGAGGATAATTCAACGTGATAATTCAAATAAGTTGGAAGAAAGGGGTAAAATGATATCGTTCCTTCGTCTTTGAGAAAATCCACTGAGTTGCGAGCATTTGATTATATACATATGTTAGCTATTTCACGTCATATACTGCGTACGTGATGACATGCTTCTAGATGAAAACAGTGGTATACGTTATATACTGTTAAAGGAAGAAAAGCAAACGTGATTGACGAGTCACGTGGAAGTAGATATTGTTTACGAGATATATTCTTGGTATTACGTTGTTAGTCGAATGTTCAAGAACTTCCAACTTCGATTTTTTCAAAAACCTCGAATGAACAAATTTTATACCTCTGTTTTCTACTAATTTTTTCATGTAGAATTAGTCCCAGCACCCAAAGAAGTATCCTTACTTTGCCACCAATTGCGTGAAACCATTTTTGAAAAAAATGAATATTAAATCTCACGCTATAAAACGAGATCAACTAGTTTTGGCATGATTTTTTTTTTTAAATTTGGAAAATTTAATTTAATTTTTAACTTAATATGTCGACAATTTTTCGTCGCATGTGTAATCAATTTCGAGCGATTGAGTATTTTATATAATGCAAAGGAAGAAGACAAAGACAGACAAGAGTTTCAGGCAAAAACACTTTGCAACGTTTAATTTAAAAAAATAACTCGCGTACAGTTCATTTTGATTTTATTCGTTCATCGAGCAGCACAGGGTCTAGGAAGAAAGGGAGAATAAAGAAAATGATGTCATTTTGTTTTCACCTTCTGTGGACTTATGAGAAAAAACCACGTATCTTATTTGAAAGCAAGCATTCCAAAAAAAAAGAAATATATATATATATTTTTTCTTCGTCTTTTCAGAGTATTTTCATCGTAATAATTGACATGTTCATTCGAAACGCGTATGAAATGAATGCATTATAAAGTATAAAATTAATTTGGTCACTTTTTAAGAAGCACGAAAGATCATTCAAATGACCATTTTCAAAAACACGAGGTGAATAGTTTTGACGAATCTGTGAACTACAATAGAACTCCGTTCTATTGAGATCTTTGAACAAAGTTTTTCATTTAAATTCACCCATTGTGGAATATGAAAATACTATTTGAATAATCGTGTAAAAAACTGTAAAGGGAAATCCACGAAACGACAAATTTAGAGATCTGTTTCTATGGATTTCATTGATTTGAACGAAATATTAAATAAAATTGCTTCGATTAAATGAACTCGTGCTGATTGAATTTAATCTCAACGTAAAGTAAATCTCGGTTCAATCTCATTATATAATTATGAAATTATATAATTATCAAATGTCAGTTTCCAACTTTTTTTCACGTAGCACATTGTGACTTTATTAGAAGCCATCTTAACTTGTGTTCATCTTGTTCTCATTTATTTGAAAGATAAGATAAATTATGTAGAATATGTATAATCGAATGGTCCCAAAAATTTTCTCATCCCAGTATATATCTTTCTGATTTAACAACAAAAACTGGAATGCAGTCAAATCTGATCACTCTTATTGGATGTTTGAGGTGAAAGTTCATTGAATCGTCAGTTTTTTAACGACCCTCCAAGAATTTTTCTTCATTTCGTTTTCTTTTGAAAATGTCATGTATATTTCCTCTATACCAAAAACTTGTAGACGTATACTCCTACGAGAAAAATACGCTATGGAAGTGCATCGAGTATTAAAGTGAAGGTGAAAAGAACATAATATATTCTTTCCGCTTCAAAGAACAGCAATTTACATGTTACTGTTTCACGTGATCTCTAATGATCGCGTCATCCATGGATAATTAATTCTATACATTATGCATAGATATGCGAATAGATAAACAAGTTGTACTATTACACAATGTACACGACATTGTCTTCTTAACGTTTTGCGAGTAAATAAATTTCTTAGTTTATTGCGCTTCTCTTTCACCGTTCGTGTTCAATTTTACAAAATAGTAGACACTTAGATTTATATAGTTAGGTTAGTTCCTGTGTCACCTTCTTTTTCTTCGTGCATACAATTTTATGTCAATTTAGAACGCAAGTGCTTTAATATTGCGTAGAATTAACTGAAACTTAATTAAAACTGAGATGGTGTTGACTTTGATAAAACTTCCTAATACAACATCTTTGATTTTTGTCAGTCTCAATTTTTTTTTCATCTCGGGAAATTATCTCGAAATAAAGCAAAATTTTTCGATACCAAAGAATAGTAACCATGATTCATTTTTTGTAATAGTAATGCAGTTATTTAGTAAATGAACTCGTCTTCACATGTAACTATGATGAATGCAACTGTCGGAAATAGTAAAATAATTCACTTTCCTTTTTTTCAAACCCGTTCGATTGATCAATCATTTCGGAATTCAATATGAAATCGTTGCTTAAAATTCAACACAAAGAATAATAATACGTATTATACCGGATTTTGCGAAATCGCCATTTTGATGAATATAGAGAGCAACGTTTCAATGACGAAATTGTTTGAATTCCTTTATCAACTTAATATTAGTATTTTAATATTGCTGGGTTTTAAAAAATTGTTCAGAGAGAGAAGTAATGATTACAGAAATAATATTTATGGTAAAATACTTTTTGGTAGAAGTTCTCAGAATTTTTTTATTCCTTTCATCATCTTCATTATCAATATATCTATGATATTAATCAATGTATATGACTTATCAATATATATTTTGCAGTTGGATATAAAACAAGCAGCGTAATACCAGCAATTATACAGGAAGTAGTTCTTTATGAATTAAGATATCTGACAAGATATTTTAGAATGGAACATCTAATTTCATGATTCTTAACGAAATATTTTCACCGAAGCAATTTCTTTAATTTATGTAGAAAAATATTTGTGCTGAAGTAGGTTAGCATATATTCTTCTAACGTTATAATATTTATCATTCTGCATGCTCTGAATAACCAATAGATATATATAATTGACACAAGCAATCATACTCTATAACTGTATCTACCAATACATTAAAAAATACGATTGCACTAAACAAAACATTTACATGGATTTTATACATATGTCCTTTACGCGTTCACGTGTAATAATAACATGCATCCTGTTCTCCTTCGATACTGATCTATTTTGACCTTGAAACATTTTCTTATATCAATTTCGAGGTAAATTGCTCCAATCTACCTAAAGTATTTCATGACAGATGTTTTAGTTGTTGGAAATCTTTTTCTGTTTTACCGTCGATAGCGTTCTGTTTATTCTGTACTTAATTGCAAACTAACTTATACGTTGATAATAAAGACCTTGTAAAGCTAATAAATGTAACATTAACAGACCTACTGTCATTTCTTACTGTTGTTTCCATCACAGGCAATGAAGTAAGAAAATAGGAAATCTTTGGAATACAATATAGTACGGAATCTTCTATTTATATATTAGTTATAATTTAATGAAATGTTTGTGTAGATCTTCGAAGTAAATGCCCCTGCTCTCCCACCACCAATTAAGTTCTTTCAGTTCTATATTCTTATTGATTTTCGAGATAGTAATAGAAAACTTTCGGTAGTAACGCATTCTCGAAACTTGCCTATACAGAATTTACTAATATTACGATCAGGATGGATGAAGTAGTATTTCAAATGAAATATAAATGTACTTATAGAGATTGTTTTCCACATTGTGTTTCCTTTGTAGTTTGAAGCAATTGTTTGATTTTCTATTGATTAGAATATTATTTGAAATTTATTTAGTTTTGCAATTACATAGAATTGTACAATTTCAATTATGTTCTATTCTTCATGATGAATCTGAAATAGTTATTTGGAATATTTAATATAAATAATTAATTTTTTTCAGCACATTGTTTTCAGTTAATTGCTCAAGTAATATTTGAAACAATCGATGCAAATTTCGAAGCGCGATATAATACCTTAAATAATAATTTCTAATACGCCTTAAATAATACTTATCTAATATTATTAACTTAATAATTATTTAATATTATTGTTTAATATTAATAACTTTTATTACAAATTCGTACTCGTATGTTTGAAGCAAATAGTTTTCGTACACTTTCAAAAATCCATCACTGTCAAATAGAATAAATTTTTCAATAACATTTCTTTATTTTAAATAATGACTTTACTAGAATAAGATTTTTGACGTGAAAATACTTATATCTTTCTATGATTTGTACCTTGGTTCTTAACCGAGCCAGCGGACTCATAGCGTGACGAATTCCTAACAACGTATTTTAAAGTACATAAGTTTTCAGATTTCCTATTCAAAGCATACGTGCTGAAGTGCGTTCTGAAGTGCAATGTTCAGCATCAAGAAACGAAAATATAGAAAACGTAATATTTTTAATTTAAAATAAGGAACAGATTTTCTAATTTTTAAGTACAAAAAGAGTTGAAAATAAATAATTCTTTTTAATTCTTTTTAGTCAGTTCTATTTTTAATTTGGCAGACTTGTTATATCTTAAAGTGAACATTCATTTATTTTTTATTGAACAGTATAATTAACAAATAAATATATAATTCAAATTTTCTTATTTTTATGATTTCTTCATTTTCATTTTGATGATTTATAAAATATTTGAAGACAATTCATCTTTTATTAATCAAGAAATATCTCGCTTTTCGCTGTAATCATTGATGAAGACAAATATCCATGAATTATGACTAATTTTTCCATAATAAACATAAAACATGAACACATATTAACAAAAGGAATAGAAAATGATACTACGTCATATTCATACACATCTTCCTTGCACCTTCACCTTCCTTCGCTTTACTTATTGTTTCCAGCGATTATGAACGAAAAAATAATGAATGAAGCAATAGCATTGATGATATGAGTAAATGAAATAATTGAATAGCACGTTCATGTCCATTGGCTTTAATATTCATTATTGCACTATTGTAACTGTTTCAAATACAATACTTAAATTAGACTTATTGAAAAGAGAATTAACATTCAACAAAATTATAACGATGATTTGGTTTTCTCATGCTCAAAAATGATGATTTGGTTTTCCCTTATTCAATAAAACGAATATGAGTCAAATAAAATAAAAAATAATTTTTGTTCTATATAATACTAAATGTAGAATAAACATACACTTGAAAATAAGAATTGTGTATTAAATTATTTTTGATACTATTTAAATGATATTTATTTTAATAAAAATTATACTTTTATTATTGTTTTTTACTTATCATTAACATGAATATTTCTACAAATAATTCAGATGCGCAGAAGGCATTCGAAGGTGAAGTTTGCTTTCTAAAACGAAATCATATATTTTTCAATACATTAATCTATTCACCTTTTCATTCCTTATAAAATAGTATTGAACCATTTATATCGAAGATCCATAATTTCAGAACATACTTTAATGAATATGATTCGGAGTAATACACGCAGAGTGTCGACTTTGCCTGTAATGGCAGTATTAGTAACAACCGAAGGTAGTGTTACGTTTAAT
>JAUCRC010000156.1:0-32734 GCA_032399595.1 Tetragonula carbonaria
AAACATGTTAACACGATAATTTGACAATATCATGATCAAAATTATTTGAATTTTGTAACTTACGTTTGTGGACTTCACAAGTAATGAACCATATACTGTGTATATCATTGTTAATATAATTATTAGGTCTGAGCAAAATAAAAACAATTGAGAGGTGAAAGTGAGAAAGAAGTATTATTTTATGAGAAAAAACAGTAAAGATTGATAAAAAACTAATTCTTTTACAAGTAACTAACTCATATATAACAATTAAATAATTATGTTGAGTTGTTATACATTTAATGTATATTTAATATTATTATTTAATATAGTATTAGATAATTATGTCACATTGAATAATTATGTTAGATTAAATAATTATATGAATAGAATAATCTTACCACGAATAATGCTGCACTAAAAAGTATGAAACACATGATCGTAATATGCAGTATTCTTAACTGTGTTGGCTTGTACGATGTCAAACCAGTTAGAAAGAAGGAAAATTTTAGGAGTGTATAAGATTTTTTGTCAGTGAAGTCCATTCTCTTTGACGGTCAAAACACGTTTGTTCGCGGTTGTGGCTTTACACATTTCGCAAAGAAATAAAGAGAGGTTGGACAATATTGATACTGTTGCGTGCTATAACTTGTAAATTACTAATGAGCCGAGAATGGCTATCGATCGATGTGCGTGAATAAAAAATATCTTCCGAGAAGAGAACGTTACTTTTATTCTTTTCCTTCTCGATTTCCTGCAATTTTCGCGCAATTGCGTTGAATTTTAAAAAAATTGTCTCTCTGGCATAAATGAAAGTGTCAATCATACCCAGGTGTTTTCTCAGATTTCCGAGTTTTATAGTAACACATGAGCAGGTTGAAAATTACCGATTACGAAAAGAAGAATCAGTTCTTTACAGTCGTTCGACGAGTCACACATACTCTTAGAGCTATTATTCTGTAACTTTATATTTTGTGTTTCGTGAAGTGCTTGAAACGTTTTTTTTAAGGTGCCACTATGTGTGCTAGATAAATGGATATACAGATGACGTGAAATGTTCTACTTTTTACGAAAACTTTCTAAAGTTAGAAAATGTAATTTCTTCAGCACACTACCTTCTAATATGGCAAATTATTTTTATCCTGTTTCGAATTGCAATGATGAGGATTTTCATATAAATCCAGATTAATATATACTATTTTAGATATTGAATCAGAAATGTCATTGAAATGTTTTATTTGATCAATATTGTTGCTGGGATAAAGAAAAAATATAATGGTATGTATTTAACTGTTTAAATTATGCGAATTGTCTGGTGTTGTCTTGTTGAAATTTTGAAATTCGACGAATATGTCATTTTGTTTGAAATTTAAATCCGACTATTTTATTATGCTCATTAGTATTATATATTTTTGTTAATAGTTCTTTAAATTCCTTGTATTTTTGTATTACTGTGCTCATTATTATTTTTAACAAAAGAATCAGACTATACTATATCTTTGATATACGTACAAAATACACGATACTTTTTACTATAAAGAATATTCCCATATATCATGAACATGACAGGCTGATTTTCAGAAAATAACAATGATTCGCTATGCTTTGATGATTGTGCTCGATGTTATTTTTTTCACATCTATTTACGATTATATTCAATTAATTATTATAAAGCATGAAATTCAACTTTCTTTTCAACAAACAACCATAGGTACAACAAGAGAATATTTTTCGAAAAAAATACAATGAGCTTAACTCTTCCAACTACGATGTAAGAGCGAAACCTGCAAATAAGAATTTCCATTAATTTTTGGATATTAAATTGTTAATGTTGGAATCGTTATAATTTTGTAAAAAGAAATCGTATAATAATAAATTTAAATTAATTTTAATGTTTGAAATTTTTAAAACATATTCGTTTTATTCTAAGGTATTTTTAGGTTGGCAGCGCATGAAAAATTGAAGACATTCTTTCTTCAAAAATGCTATTAATTGTTAAAGTATCTCAAAATATTGAAAAAATTTCTTCATAACTGAGTCATTAAAGAATGAAAAATTGTAAAGAAGCCGCTTCTTTACAATGAACTCTTAAAATTTGCTGTACGATCAGTTGATTGAAATTGGAATATCGGCGAAAACGAATAAAATGTTACGAATTCATGAATTTTCATTTGAGCTGAATATTCAGAGTCCAATAAAATGGTGTTTAACAAAATATCATACATCAAGATTTCTAGGATTATTATAAAAGACATATTGTGTACAGGTAAAATTTGTCAATTTTTTCACATACTATAATACTATATAACATTTTCGAGAAGAGAAGTACATATCTTTACTTACCCACCCGCTACATTATGAAAAAACTTTTTAGAATGAAATGAACGACACATTTTGAAAATAGAGACTTCATGTTATGAAGGCTCTATACATAGATTTGTTATATAATTAGTGTCCGATATAATAATTGGCGTAATTGTATATGTACAGTGTTCTTTTTATCTTGCTCCTCTCGATACCTCTGTTATTTTTACTCATACAGAAAAATGTACCGGGTCAAAGTTTCAAACGACGGATAGACATTGATAATTCTTTTGAATGAAACTTTTTTCGAATTTTCAAGATCATCATCGGTTGCTTCGTCCTAATGATGTTTTTTTGCTATTCTAGGCGGAAAAAAATACATTTAAATTGCAGATTATCTTCTTTCTTTTTTATATATTTGTTAAAACACGGTGAGTTTCCTCTGCCTGTTAATAACGATAGACGCATTATGGGTCCTCGGAGTTCTCGAGACCTTCACGACTGCAAGTGGCATTGTTACCTCTTTTTCGGTAGTTGTCAATTTATAAACAAATTTCACATTGATTAGCTCACCAGACTAAAAATTGCACCTCACACTTTTATGGAAACAATATGAACGTGAGTTTTTGAGGTTCCTTGTTCGCTTCGTAGTTATTTAGCAATATTAGAAAATCCATGAGCAAACATCTTTCATTTCATCTCATTCTAAGCAACTAAGCAACATGCAAATTACAGTTCCCTCAAAGTCGTAAATATCAAGCCAGTATATGAGCATTCATGGTAAAATGTTTATTTTTTTTTTTTTACAAGAAACGTTCATTATCAGTTATCGGTTTTCACCAACTTCAAGATGATGCGTGCTCGATCGAGCTGAAGTGCATGCGTGTAAAATTTTACATATTTTTTAACAGAGTCAGATCTGTCTGAAATATTCGTGTATCTATATTTCACTTTTTTATGTGTTCCTAAAGAAAAAAAATCAATCTACTCCAATATCTGGCGATCTGATTGAGCAGATTTTTACAGCCTCATCCAAAACTCTTGAAAAAGATTTTATTGATTGCGTAGCGCACCTACGAGCGGTTATCAAAAAGTAAATTTCAGTCATTTATGTGCTATAAAGATATTTCACTTTTTTTGTATTAAAGAAATTTCGATGAAATTTCATAGAAATAATATTTCATATCTCTACTATGAAGTTGCGTTAACAATTTTGATTTTGCAATTGTCTATTATTTGATATCAATGGTGGAATCAAACATGGAATGTGCTCTAGAAATTGCGTTCAAACTGAAGATGGGTACAGGCATTCGCTTTTTACGTACAAAAAAGTGTTTCCGCGTTTAAATCTATCGTCAGTCGTATGATGTTAATATTTGGAATAAGATATCCTGGTAAGCTATGAGGAAATGGTGCATTTCATTCAAGAATGGACATGGAGATATTGAAAATGGTTACCGAAAGAGAAGAACGTCAACTATCAACGAACGTTAACATTGTACGCATTGAGCATCTGGATAAAGGAAACATACGACTCAGTACAGACACTTTGAGTAGATTGTGAAAAGCGATTGTGTTAGAAACCAGAAAAGGTGAAGAAAAGCATTATCTTTCTCTACGACAATGACACACCACATTCTTTGCGACTCACAAAGTTGCAAAAGTTTAAGTAGGAAATCTGGCAACATTATCTGTATACTTCGGATCTGTTACCCGATTTGATGAAAGCAGAGCTTGCAAAGCGACAGTATAATTCGGACGAAGTAGAACATGTGATTCAAGAATGTCTATCGCAAGATCGATGAAATTTTTTCAACGAACGAATAGAAAAGCTAATGCCGCTGTATGAAAAATGTGTCACTCTGTGTCACATTATGAAGAGTAACAAGAGAAAGAGTAGAAAAATAACAAATACTTGTTAAAAATAAGTTATTCATTCTGTTTAATCAGAGTGAAACATTTTGTCTATCCCAGCATAATTTGTGCTGGATGTCCATCATTTCAAACTCATATTGAACATTGCTTGCGAAGCAAACATTTAGAAGGGGAGCAGAAAAATCCTCAATTGATCATTTCCTTTCAAATTATGATTTTTTCACCAAATCAACGCAGTATAACTTAACATTAGAAACATATTTTTTCTCGGTTTGAATAATATAAAATGAAAAATATAGTACTATGATTAGAAAAAATTAGCTATAACTTTGAATATTGGAAAGTATATATACATTAGTATCGTGTATGTACATATAATGTGCGTAAAAGTAGAAATATATTATGGTATTAAATTTATTCTGTTTGATTCTTCCTAAAAATTTGATTAAATGTTAGTAAATTCGTTGCGTTAAACCTTACTATATTCTTGGTGCGTACAATACTGCAATCTTTATATTCTGTAATATTTATATTCTGTAATAAGAATTTCCTGCGCAAATATTTTACGTTACATTTAATATTGTCTTTTCTCTTCATGACAAGATGTTTAGGACAAATCTATGCATTACCAATAATGTAAAAAGTTATGGTAATTGTTAAGTCGTCGTTAGAAGCGATTAGAGATACTGGAGGATATTCAGTAGGGAGTTGAATATTACAGCACTGGACTGTTTGCTCAATGTAATTAGAAATTGACAATTAGACGCGAATGAATAATTTGAAAACGACATTTACTTGACGTGAATTGGTACAAAGAATGAAATCGAAATTTAACAGTTTCCTTGACAAATATAAAACCGATTTTTCTTGAAAAATTTACTGATTTTGACGCACTAACTACGGAGTGAATTTAATGTCACAAACACACATTCTGTCTGAATGAATTTAATGTTTCAACGTATTGAAGGTAATGAATATAACGCACACTGGCGAATTTAATGTCTTATACTAACATAATGTCTCATCTGTCTTTCCCGCAGACGACGGGCCTGTTTTACAGATAGATGATGCTCTGACGTACTTCCTTCAAAAAAGAAAAAATTTTTAAGCACTGATACAGTGATTGAGGCTAACGGTTATTAAAGGACACCAAATATAACAAGCGAGTCAGCGATCGGGAAACCCAATAATAAACTATCACGTCCCAATACCCGCAATAGAGTGCGGTAGACTTCTTGTCAGCATAAAAAACCGGTGAGCCGTTAATTAAAAATAGAATAATAAATTATTTTTCAGTTATCTTTCAATTATTATAGGCGAAGGTGCCTAATGACTTTTGTACATATAATTCTAATTATTAGAATTATAGAGAATCGCCCGAATGATAATTATTACGAAAGTGGGCTTCCTCTTCGATTATAATGGACTATATATGTGTTACTATCGCTTGCTGTTTAGGAGATATTCGCAAAAATATTTTTAGAACTATATATTTTAATGTTATGTAGTTTGTGAAGCTTTGACGTAAAGTTAAGTTGAATTTGAATTTAGGTTCTATTTTACTCTAGAATAAAAAAGATAAAAATTTGAAATTAATATAAATCAAATTTGGGCATCGATTTAGACCATGCAAAATGCCTGGTCGGCAACAATGTCAACAGTTTCAGAATGACTGGAAAAAATTAATAATCCTTAATTAAACTGAATTGTCACTGAGACTCAATAAATAAAAGAAGAATGGAACATGACTCAAACATAACTTAAAGCTAATCCAAACCCAGCCAAAATCTACAATTTAATGAAAACATCCAAAATATTGCCAGTACCTCCGGTATTAAAGCTGATGAGTGACAGTAATAATAATAATATAATGAGAAAAAAAGTTCAAAACACTCAACAAAATTGGCGAGGAAACTCACTCTTGCAGTAATTACCAAAATTACAAAAATTTATTAAGCAAACGACTTGTTGTCAGTGAGTGAATGTCTGTCTAGTTCTACTTACAATCGTCTCCCTTTTTGAAATATTGTGATAAATTTTTCTTATTTATTCGATTTATTTAAGAAATAAATGTACTTAATTAAAAAATAAGAAATGAGTTTTAACACAACAATGTTAAATATTCTCAAGCGCTGAATCATAGTCTATTTTATTTTCCTCTCTCGGTCCTTGACACTTTTCAATCACTGTTTATTAAATTAAGAATCCGGAGCACTCGCGTATATCAAGATGGTCGCGAAACCTTTTTCAATATTATCGAGGATTCATTCAACATTTTAGGATCCTCTGGAACGATTAGGGTTGCTAAGCTAATGTGATTGGCTAAGGCAAACTCTCCGGTACGAATGAAACAGGCTCGCGAACGGTCAAGCGATAGACTCCCAATTTGCAATTAACTGATCTTAAAAGTATTTATTAAGTAATGATGAAGTGAAACAGAATCTCTGTCACTGATTAAAATCTCATTAACCAAGTGAAATTCGTCAGAGTGCGATTAGACAAGATTAGTATACAGTCCACTGCTATTAAGTTAAGTTTTCACTTCTGGACACACAACAAGTCAAACTCGACCGTACAGTACAACGAATAGTACAGCTATGAATATGCAACAAAGAGCGTAGACGAGAAGATGCAACGTGCGAAATATTAACTTTTGTATACAGGGTGTCCATGATATTTATGTCCAGTGTTTGTCTCGAAAATGAGAAACCAGAAAAAGAATAGAAGACAGAAGTTGCTATAATCAACAGAGCAGCGTACAACAATTCTATATGTTTGCAACATTATTCACACAATTAGAATGACCTTTAACTCTTTATATAGAATGTTCTTTTATTTGTTTGTCATGTAAAAGTAGCTGTTAAGACGAATTCAATCGCATGATAAACAATGTCCTTTAGAGTTATAAAAGATCAAAAATGAGTGAATCAAATAATTTTAATGGAGATCGGGCAAATACCTCAGATTCTGAGACGACAGTCTCAGGCTGTACATCATGTATTCACTTATTTTATTAATTTCATCATTTTATGGACAGAACCGATCGGTGGAATCGAATTGCAGCAAACGTGTAAACTTTTCAGATTTGGCAATTATGTTTCCGTCAGGGTATCATAAACTGTTAGATTAGGTCGCTTTTCACTTCTCAATCTGCACAATGAATGAAATGAATTGTGATAAGGGTAGTTGGAAAGAGAATGGTAACGAGCAAATAAATTGAAATAAAATTACTGAAATAAAATTTCAATAAATCGAATGTTAAATTATATCATTAAATTTTTGACAGAATGATAAAGAAATTCTGTAGTATATTATAGAATCTCTACTGGTAGGCGATGCATAAACACATACCGAGGTCTACGATTCTTACAAAAAATAGAATGCTGTTTTATGTCAAACGAAATGATCAGGAGAAACTGGACGGGCAGTTCGATACGAAATCTCGAACTTGAACGAACCGCAACTGCTTCGAATATACGTCACTTATGTAATTTATTATTCAAAATCATTCTCTAACCCAATTTATATTTGATATTAATTTTTGAACAAGAGATTATTGTGTTCCCGCAACTTCAATAGATATCCATACTGTTTTAACATGAAAATCAACCATTTTAATGAACGTTTCGTTCCGAAGAAAACTTCTCTGGATTAAATGATTGGAACGATATGATTATTCAGATGATTAAATTTTAAATTTTATGCTACATAAAAAGATCGACAAAGATATGAGTCAATTATTTTCTACTTTAAAATGATCTTCATAATAATTCTTTCCACTTCGAATGAATATGCGCCTCAAAATAATGCAACTTTATCTCAAAATTTTCCTTCATAAAAACAAGAATGAAGTAAACATATTTACATTTAAAAGCCGTATCCAGTCTAAAATTCAAAGCATTTTAGGAAATATTAATTCCTTTTTTTATATTACGCTCTAATTATTTATTATTTAGAATAACACGTAGAAAAGGTTCAATCGTAGAAGAAAAGTCGTAGAGATACATTTAAAGAAAATGAACTCTTGTGAAAAATCAAACTATACGATGATAAAGCTTTTTAAATAAAGTCTACTAATTCACATTTATTTATTATGATTATTGTATGTACACACATGTACATATTTGCTCGTAATAAAGTGTCACTAGATTCAATTTACTAAATAATTTTCAATAAGCAAGTGTTTATGACAACAGTGTCCATATTTTTTGATTTTATTTTCCATCGCTACTACTGCTGTAATGTAATAATTGCCTAAGTCGATATGATAGAATGTGACACAGAAATGGTCGGAGAGTTAGGTAATCCTCAAAACGTGGAACCACTGTTTAATTAGGATAGACCGGACATCAAATGCGTGTTGTGACAAGGGATCTGGAATACCGACCAGAAAATATCACTGGCTTCTAGCGTCCTCTACGCTAAAACAACGGTGAATTAGAAAACAAAAGTTTGTTTAAAAAAATATCTGTTACAGTGTTGTCAATTGTATATCTTCAGCACAGCCGTTGTATAAAGGCATATAACATGTCTATGCCTCCAGAGTCTGATACAAGAATTCAATATCTAAAATAATTCCGCTTTATATTATGCATCTATGAGTATATATCAAAAACAGATTTAGAGTGTATCAATATTAATATACATTTCATGTATACAATTATTTACACTTCACTATTTTTAAAAATAAATTTTGACATCATTTCTTAAAATGTTATGGTTGGCAACTGGTGATTGAATACCGTATATTTATATTGTTTTAAATGGCCACCGATCGGAATAAAATTTGAAGACAGTGAAATGTGAAACTCCTAATATATAAAACCTTGATTTCAAGAATTCTTCTTTTGGAAGGTAGATGCTTCAATTTTACGACATCTATTCTATAAATAAGAACGAAAACTAATCTGTAAATAAGAAGTAGCAATTTGCAGCTAACGTTAGGTTTGATGCAAACAACCGATTTACGGTAAATCATCGCAACAGCGATTCTTTCGAACAGAGATATTATATTTTCTTATCCTTCCTTTTATGATAAAAAAGAAGTTTGTGCTTCTGTCTTTTCAAAGCACCTCTCGTACACTTCGTTATTGTATCGAGCCTAATTTGAGCGCCTGAAGTAAAGAAAAGCACATACAACTGCAAATCTCATGAAGTCCAAATATATCCATATATACGTATAAACATCTATCTCCGGCCAATAGTAACAAATCACATTACCACCATCTAATTCATACCTAATTTTTATACTACTTTCTGCCTTTCCTGGCCTATTCTAAGTGTCGTTGACCGTTAAGTGTCGTAAAATTTTCTTCCGAATAGTTAAATTTTCAAATTCAGCAAACATCAATTAGTACAATATCCTTATTTTATTCTAGGATATAATTAATGGGTTGTTTTTCGTCTCGCAAACGAATCGCCTGATATTTAAAAGGACTATAGAAAAGTAGCCAGGACCTCAAATATAAAAATTTAGCTTATGCTAGTTTTTGAGATATTAGTGTATTACTAAAAATTATATAATTTATAGACTAATATAAATATTACTAATGTTTGGACTAATATAACGTTAAAAAATCGATAAATCTTAACACCGTCATCTAACGCTAATGATCACAGTTTAACAGAATGGCAAAAAGAATTGTACAGCAATATAAGGAATAGTTATAAAATTGTACTAAAGATTTGCGGTATATCCGAATCGTTCGAAAGCTCGCATTGAATTTCTTATCAGCCTCGCCTTCCAAACATGTTTCCTTGTCATATCTCTAGACTGTAGTCTTATCTCTTCTAGTGATCCTTGGCGTTTATGTTTAGTTTGTACTTCTCCTACTACGTAGATTCTATATAGATACTACCGAATTTCTTTACAGGAAGTTTTAACATATCATAGAAAAAGAAAATTTTCTATGGTTGATTTCGTTATAAAAATAATTCTCAATATTTTTAAAAACGTTTGAAGTTTTACAAATTTTAAGAACAGAAATTTCTTCAATTTCTCACTCACTACATAATATAAAAATATCTCCAAAAAAACAATGGTTCAGCAAAAGCTTTATATTTTAGAAAAAATTCAAGTGAAGTGTTACATGAAGTCGTGACAAGGCTTGTATTTTTAATTATTCTAGAAATTTGTTCAAATGACATTTCGGTCAATCTAAAGTTGAATCTAATAAGAAAATTTTGATCCAGCTCGAACGAATACCTGACTCTAAGACAACAATGATGCAGTCACATATTTTGCTAGTTTCATTATTTCATGAACCGATCGATGGATCAACAACACAAACGTGACAACCATATCAAATTTCTAGATTCGAAAACTATGCCTTCGTCAGGAAATCCTAAACTGTTCCTTTAACTCGCTTTTCATTTATCATTTGCATGATGACATTCGTGATGAAGGCAACCTGAAAGAAAATTTGAATGAGCCGTACTCAATGATAATATATCATTTTAAATTCGTAAAAGATTTAAGTATAGTATGCTAAAATACTCATTATATCATTATATATCTTTAAATTCTTGACAAAGTTAAAAAGAAATTCGACAGTATACTCACGCAGTAATAGAAGCATAATCAAGGAGTGTAGATGGCTATGTTTCCTAAAAGAAATAAGGCTAGTCTTATGTCACAGACGGGGTTTATGAATTGATATACATTGTCTGTGCTTATTACAACAGGACGGTTATTAGTGAGAGAGATTTCGACGAACCGCAACTCTTCCGAATATACGTCGATCATATAGTCTAATTTACGATATCATTTTACAAATCTATATCTTATTTATATTAATTTTTGCACAGTGAATGCCAGATTATTGTGTTCGCTTGTCTGTAACAGTTTAACGTGAGATGCAATCTTTTATAAACTTTTCGAAAAAATTTCTCTAGATTAAATGACTGCAATAAAATTCAAATATTTGAACTTCAATTTTCATGCTCCACAAGAAAATCGAAAAAATATTAGACGTCACCTTCACTTTGAAATGTTGCAAAAATGACTGAAAAAAATTCTTTCCACTTTCAATGAATGTGTGCTTTAAAATAGTGTACTATGACAACACGACTTTAAATAATGTAAAAATAATAATGCAACTTTATCTGAAACATTTTCTTCTTAAAAATAAAAGCAAATACGGATATATTATCATTAAAAGGCCGATTCCTTCATAAAATTTGAAACATTTCACGAAGCACTGACTTTATATTTGACATTGTACCCTTATTTTTTAATTCACAATAGCACGTAGAAAAAGTTCGATGGTAAAAGAGAAAATCAGAAAGGTCTATTTAAAAAACAATGCTTTTATTAATTTCTTAAACAATGTCTTATTACTAAATTTTCATTTATTTACTATGCACAATTATTGTATATTTATTTATGTATTATGATTATTGTACATATGTATGTTTTATCTTTGGATTCAATGTCACCGGATTCAATTCAATAAATACTTTTCGGCGAGGAAACGGCATCTCTGTACATATTTTTTGATTTTAATTTCGATCACAATTAGCACTGTAGTGGAAAACTTACCTAACAATAAGTCAACATGACAAGATCTGACACGAAAATGGTAACGAGGTCGTATGACCCCCCCCAAAATTTGGAACACAAAAAAGCATTGGATATTCAGTCTGTGCTAGTCAATCAATGGTACGCACGGAAAAGCATTGGATGCCCTGTATATCCTGTTAGCGCAAACGAGGTATATGAATAGATATTGCACACAATTTGCATTAGGCGTACAGTGGACATTGCACAATTTTTTTGCGCACGAATTTAAGTTTATCATGATCATATTACCATTTTGGTATCACATCTTGTCGTAACGATTCAGACCGGTTTAGCAGTACTACTAACATGAAAACTACTAAAGTGAAAAATAACACAAAAAACATGAACGGTATTGCCAGATTTGTTTCGAGAATTATTCATTGAATTGAATATGTTCGTAATCCTTCAATAAAGGAATATAACGATTAATGAAAATTGGGATGAAAACGGTAGTATATATTTGACTATTAACATCTATTTAAAGGTATTGGAAAAAATTGATTGAAATATTATACTGTTATGAACAATATAATTAGATATGACGTTTTTTAATTTACAAATTTTTAATTAACAATCTGAATGAATTACCTTTATCCCATAAATTCGATTTTATAAAAGTTTGCATTTATCAATAAAATATTCTACAGACATTGTTTCGAATAAAGAAGCACATTGTATTTTAAATTATTTCTAATTAAACTCGTCCGTTTCGAAATTTCATTAATTTTTTTTTAAACGATACCACACACATATTTGCTTTTTTAAAGTACAATACTACTTTTTAGGATAAATTCACTGAATTGCATTTTGAACGACCGAAATCACTTATTGTCAATAAAAATGATACAAAGTATGAGTGATGTATATGTGAGTATCAAGATTTTATGAGTTTAAAACGTTTCTCATTCGTATATTCCTCCATTCTAATTGCCAGTGAAATTATATATTTATATATAATTATATATATAGATTAACCGTTCTCTCATTCATTTCGACGATTCCTAAATATCATTTAAAAATAGATATCCTAACCGACACTTTCCTCTAACAATCAAAGTACAACATACCCGTAAGAAGAAAAAATTGTTCCAAATAAATGGACTATATATTCAAAAAGCCTTCATTATTGTACAAACTGACAAAAAAAAAGCAAGTTAACGAGACGCAGGCAAATTTTTCACGACTTTCCTGACGTAAACTTAAATCTCCAAGACCTAAAGTCTCTCATGGTTGACACATTTCTGTTACTGTTCTGTCGACTCGAAGAAAGTTAAACTAGCGAAATAGGCGAATTAGAAGGTTCTTCGTATGTCTTCGAATCCGTCCAAGCTCAACTAAAATTGTCCGATTCGACCCGAGTTGAATAATTTGGGCAAAATTTTATTTAAATAATAAATATTGAACAATAATTAAAAGTAAATTTTTTATTTAAATAAGAATCATTTAAATAATATCAAAAATAAAAATTTCTGATTTTCAAGAATACGTTTATTTTATATATAATTTGTATAAAACAAAAATAATTTTTTATTTTCTTTCTCTCATAATTGTTATATTGAATATAAATCACGCAAATAATATTGCTGTTTTTCAAAAATACAATTTGTTGAACGTTAATTCTCTTTTCAATCTTCGTGATAAAAATATAAATATTGCATTTAAAAAGAGTTACAAAAGTGCAATAATATATATTAAAGCCAATGACACGTATTGGTAACATGGACATGCTATTCTATTATTTCATTCATTGTCAGTGCTAAAATTTCTATTCTTTCATTTATGATCGCTGCGTAATGAAATAATAGGGAAACTGAGATGAAAGAAAAGCACGCTGCGTATAAATATAATATGATATCACTTTTCCTATTACTTTTGTTAAAATTCGTTCAAGTTTTATCAAATTGTTTTAGACAAATTAGTCATAATTCATGAAAATTTGACTTTATCAATAAAGTTGCAGCGGAAAGTGAGTTATTTTTTAATTAATAAAAGTTGAATTGTTTTCAAATACGATCAAAATGAAAGAGAAAAAATTTTAAAAATAATAAAATTTGTATTATTCATTTATCTGTTATGTATACCGTTTTGTAAAAATAATTAAATATATATTTTAAAGAATAAGAAGTTTTGTTTAAAATAATAAGAAAAGAAATTAAAAAGAATTAAACATAATTGTTTAAAAATTCTTTTGCTGATTTTAAATATTATGTTTTTTATATTTTCCTGACGAATGTAACAGTATTACACAAAATCCTCTTAGCGTTCACTTCAGTAAATATGCTTCCAGTAGGAGATCTGATACCTACGTCGCTTTAAATATTTTGATAGGAATTCGTCACGCTATGAGTCCTCTTCAGGTTCAATGGAATACAAAGTACAAATCAGAGAAAGATATACATATTTTTACGTCAAGAAGCTACCGAGTGAAAAATCTGTCTTGGTCTAATAAAGTTTTGTGAAATTGTAAAATATAAGCTTTCCTTCTACCCTTTCCTCCTACCCTTTGATCTGCAAAAATACAATTTATATCAGACAATGTGTTCTTCTTTACCAAATTTGTAAACACATTCCACATTGATTAATTTTGCGAGATGCAATAATATTCCGTAAATATATATATATATATATATATATATATCTACGGAATATATCGTTATATATCATTTTATATGTGTGTGTGAGTGTATAAAATGATATATTCTATAGATATGTTGTATGTTAATTAAATCTTCATCAATTATTAAAGATTAATATTAAATAAATAACAAAATTTGAATGAATTATGAAATTTATGTTATTTGTCACAACCAATGTACTGCACAGTTATAATAAAATTTAGCGTAAATCAGAATATGTAAGGAATATGTAAACGAGGATATATAATAATTTTAATATTTTAATATTAATAATAATTTAAAATAGTTGAAAACTTAGTTAAAAACTGTTTTTAAGAATGTTTAATACAACAAAATCATTTATACATAAAAACATGTATTAACAATTTAAAAATTTTAATTTACTGTATGTTGAAAAAAGTTGTAACAAATCCGAAAAATTAGGATAGTGCTCTTTCGGATATAGTGTAAAATAGATTTCGGTTACCTCGTCTTTGGTTACTGGCCTCACATTTCGGTATTGAACATTTGACATTTGTAATGGGTCTCAAAAATCATGTTGCTGGCGCGTTCACTAGTTCTCCAACTCACTGTTGTTTAAACGTAGAATGCGCTAAAAAACAAATGATTTTTTTGAATGTGGGTATTTCAGGTCACTAACTACGAAAGTCCGTAAGATGCAATGTCTGTTCATATATGTTCTTACCATTTCCGTGTCATATCGACTTAGGCTAGTATTGTAGTACAGCGAGAGTAGCGATAGAAACTAAAATCAAAATATATGGTCAGTGTTGCCATTTCCTCAACCGAAAGTTATTATTTATTGAATTGAATCCGGTGGCATAATAAGAAATACTAAACGAAGTTTTAAAAACGACCATTCGTTTTAAAAACGATCAGTGTGGTAGGTTTAGTGTTAAAAAATTATTGCAATAATAAAGCAGAACAAAAGAAAAAAAGGTGTAACGTGCAAGTTACCATTTTTCATGAGGTGCAATTATTTGTATTGATTGACACGCGTGATTCTAAAATGTCTCACATTAGAGAACTGATTATTCGTGAGAATTGAATTCATAATAACAACTACACTCGTATACTGGGGTAGTTAGTATAGTTATAAATGAAGGGAAAAAATTCATTACGCATAAATCGTTAGTTTTTATATGGTGAAACTGCGTCAATTAATTGTCATGCAACTCATCGGAAAGCATTGCAGACAAATTGTATATATTTATGATAATGAATATATCTTATTTTGTGTTTAGTCACGTTAGAGTTGAGAATATACCTATGGTTTATTTCTAGCATTATGGAAGTATAATATCGACAACTTTCTACAGACATGTGACGAATGCACAGTCGTTTCTTGCACACTATATACGTACTTTTTACTTTACTTATGTACAGTTTCAGTACGCATCAAGTTGCTTCCTATTGATTGCACACTACACATACTTATATTTTCCATAATGAAAGACATATGTGAACCAATAACTGGAGATTTCAGATAAATTGTGTTTCATTGCTTTTAATACTGCGTTGAATAACAGAGATTATTGCTAGCTTAGAACGAAAGAATCTTTTTTAATAGATTTTCTTTATTCGCTCGTAACAGAGAATATTCATTGACTCAAAGATATTTATTATCTCAGCGATTTCCCGCTTAAATATTCAGAAAATTAATAGATTTTAGAGGTATATTATAGGGCATGTTTAAAGATTTGTTTTGTTATTTTCATTACTCAAAGAATAGGTGAAACTACACTTCGATTTATTTTCATTAAAAATCACATTACCATCGCTATTTGAAGTTAATCTCAATCATAGCTATTTGAAGTTAATCTCAATCATTTAAGTCCCTAATGATCATCTGAGAGTCTCATTTGAATTCTATGAATTTGCATTTCTAATACTATATCCTTCCAAAAAATCACGTTTAAGAATAATATTTTGGATATAATTGAATAATAAGTCGATATAATTTGATAATAATTTGATATAATTGGATTAATAATTAGATAATAATTGGACATTAACTGGATTAATATTTCGATAATAATTAGATTAATAATTGGATATAATTATAATATGTTGAAATACCTGAATGTTTAAATCTCTTTATCCTGTTATATCAAGTGCCAAACTTTCTTGGACAATTCGTCTCACCCAGAAGCCTATGTACTGAATATGAATTATACATTTAGTGCAGAAAGCAGGTTTTTGATTGGTCCGTCGTTTTGATTGGTCAGTTGTGAGAATCCGTCGATTCGTTGTGAGAATCCGTGAGAAATGTAGTTTCTAAGGTTTCACAAAAAGCAAGAGAGAATCTGAAACATTTCTCATAAATAGTAATTAGTCATATAAATCTGTTATGATAAACAAAGATCTAATGTAACGAATAGAATATCTGATATGTCTGTCAAATAATAATTGGATTTTATTAATTTTGATTAACAATATGATCCAGAAAAGGTTTTACATTTTGTATGTACGGATTTAATTTACTGCTCATCGTTTAATACATATACAGGCGTGAAAAATTAACCTGTATAATCAATGCGATGTTATTTCAGGTACAAGTACATTGTTATCACATAACAAATTATGTACGTATTATTATGTATCATATGACATAATGAGTAAAATTTATGATTATGTTACTATTATACGCTGGGAACTATGTAGGAATACACCGTTTCTTGTATTCCTAAGTATCATAAAGAGTAAAAACTCAAGCACTTTCTGATTTAGGATAAAACATGAAGATCGACGTTGATACATGGAATTAACGCAAATAGAGAATATTTAGATAAATGTAGATATTTAGTTAAATAATAAGAAGTATTTTTTAATAAATAATAATTATACTTATTTTAGAATCATTGGGAATGAATTTGAACTTTTAGATGACCTAATTAATAATAACATAAGAAATAGATATATACGAATTTTTAAAACAATAAGACATAAATGAAACTCTTCCCAAATCTTAGGTCATATCATTTGACTTTTTTTTCTTATATTTTTTGTTAGTTATTGTTCTGTATTTGTGCATGTCAAACTAAAAATGAAATACAAAATTGTATACTTAAAATGATGTTAAAATTATGGAATGAAATTGCAGCCTGAATTTAAACGGCACAATACGCAAAATGTGACGTGATAATAATTTGTAACAAATTTGAACCAATGGAAATAAATCGGTTCACATTTTCAAATGTCAAACGAAATCATATAATAGTACGCAATTTCATAATGTAATGTTAGTAATCTATTTCTATTTTAAATCCTTTCGCACGTATGATCATCTACTATCTGTCACAGTTATCATCTTGGCTATATTGTCTACTAAATTATTAGTGTTTACCACGCTCGTTGTTTTTTTTATACAAATTCTAAATCAAGCATAACATAAATTTTAAATCAAAGTGAGAAGTTTCAAATGTACTGGTGACCGTCGGACATTGGAAGAAATTTCATTTTCCAGCGGAAAATTAGTTATACGTATGTTTCAAAAAAAAAAAAAAATGATTTTATTAATTAAAAGAGACTAACGAATACAAATGATTTTTTTCTGAGAGCCTTTATTTTCGAGTAATATAACTTTGAATTAAGAAGGTAAAATAGCTTAAAAATCAATTAAATAAAACTAATCCTCGATTGATATCTATCGTTCGAATACTGCTACCATATTGATAGAAATTTCTGTCAGATTCTTATTATTTTGTACAATTAAGTCTATGCTAAACCTTTTTTTAAATCTGTTTTTTTTTTAAATATCTTTTCAAAGAACAACACCCATCATTACACCATACGACAACTTATGTATCGAAATGAAACGATACTAAATGAAGACTAAATAGAAAAAACATGTTTTTAATCTATTTTTCTATAAGTATTTAAATTTCGTGATTTTTAGTCGAATGTAGGTAGAAATATTTATTTTTACTTATAAACAATCACCTGCAATGTTTACACTACATGGAGATCGCCTCGATAACTGTGGCTATCGCACAAGAATGCAGTCTACAATGTTCAAAGGACCACACAAATATGACTTGAGATCAAATAGATACGGATTTTGATTGCTGAATGAATGTACATGTGTTGTATGTGTGACTTGTTTCTCTAATTCTTGGTGTTTTGGTACAGTATTGATCTGAGTGATTAAGTATTTTTATAATACTCGGCGCACAATCAAAGAATTGATTATTTTGTAAATCAAGAGTTTCTTTAATTCTCAGGCTGACTGTAAGATTCTTACTGACTCTGATCGAATCTAGGATTTTGCTTTGCCTCAGCGATTGACTCTTCCAAGTCTCTTTATGAATTTCTTCTAAAATGCACTCCTTTGTCCTTCCTTCTTGAAAGGCGGAATATATTATGCGGGAGTGAGTAAATTCTGTTCATCCATGGGATTTTCCTTATACACTTATACGCCCGGTGATGTCATACTGTATTTGGGAACTTCACTGTTGAAGTTTATGACAGGATAATGTTATTGAGGTTATTGGAAGAGAACTGGGGCTAATTTTGAAAAGTGAAACTAAACAGGTGTTATTTATGTATGTTACACAGATAGCCAACGGATTCTCAAAAGTAGTTTTCTCTGACTCTGCCATAAACTTGTCTACTCAGCGATTTGCACATACAATATGAAACTGATGCGACGCGATGCGTCAAATTGTATGCCGTGGTTCGCAAGCTTGCAGTCAGAGCGGAGAGCCACCGTGCGATGAAGTGTTATCAGAAGCGAAGAATCTTGATTGTGAAATGAGCGATTCCGATATAAGATTGGAATCACTAGCAGTGAATGGACTGTATTTAATGAAATTTATGTTGGCGATATAGCGGGAGACCGACTATAGCCCGAGAAGCAGTGATACGCACTGACGGTGAATTGATTATATGACTAATATTGACGGAGTGACGAATATTGTAATGACGAATATTGAATCGCATTGAGGAATGATACGTTACGGTCTTCCTCGTTGATGGTGGGCCTGTTTTATGGAAAAGTAATGGCGAGCGGGTGCCAATCACTTTAAACTATGAGCCGTTTGACTCTGATGTAATTCCTCTAAAGACTAAATTATTAAACATCGATTCAGTGATCGATGTCATTAGCGGACACCAAACATAACAGGCAAGCCGGTCAGCAACCGGGAAAGACAACAATAAAGTATAATTGCGATAATGTATGGTAGACGTTAGGACTTCTTGCCAGCATAAAAAATTGGTAAGCCGTTGTTCTTATCTAAAAATATAATAATAATTTATTTTATGTGAACAAGAATCCTAACGTTGTTTGTACGCATAATTCTAATATCTGCTATGTAGATTTATAGGAAATCGCCCGAACAGAAACAAAAAGTCACAATAATTACCAATTTCAAATGTTAATATATTATTATTGTGTCATATGTTATTGATAATTGTGCGAAGAATTACGTGAACCATATGCAGTTTAAGGAACATCACAATGCGCGGAAATTCAATAGTGGTCGAAAGTTACTTTTTTGAGATTCTTTTTAAGGAAAGATTTTTTTACAGAAGAAGGTAATATTATATTTAATACTTAAACAGAAACATTTCTCGTAAGTTAAGGGAATTAAAATGTTATATATCGATATATGGATATATATTTGATAAATAGTCTCTAGAATGAAAGCGTTGATACCCTAGATTGGTTATCTCGAACTCTTCGAAATTTAAAACGCCGACTGATTTTATATAATAATTAGTTAATTACTTTGGAAATAAACTGAGAAGAAATTTAAATAGTAACAGGGCAAGTAAATATTACGGCATTTATTAATGCAAGTAATATAATGTTATTTGAATGAAGGATACTAACTTTACGAAGGAATAAGATAAAATATTACTTTATCCTTTAAAAGAATTATATACTTCTTTCCACTTAAATTCCAATTGTTCTCATTGTACACTACAAAATGGTTGGTTTAATAAGGACTAATCCAAATACGATTTATAAGATACAATGTATATTTTACTCATTGACTGATATGAATTGTCAGTCGCATTACAACAACCAGTTTAAAAAATCCAGCACAATCTCCGATATTATTACAACTAAAATTTTTAGATTTCTTCACATTATTTTTTTTACTTACATTAGTCTGACAATTCTTTTGCACTAAATAACTAATTTAAAAATTGGTTTAAATTCTCTTGTTCGTATTTTTAAGTACAAAAATATATTTATTAAAGATTTATTAAGGGGAAACTTTGTCTTCTCTTTCATTACGTTTAATAACATGAAATTTTGAATACTATATGTTTTATATTCACAGGATAAGAAAACTTTATTTACAAGAGAATTGTATTTTAATATTCATAAAATTTATTTGTACTGTATATTTATGTAAATACATTCTATATTTCTTACTAACAAATATAAGTATGGATAAATGCACAATGAAATATAATGAAACGAGATATGCATATCCAATGATTCCACAAACGAAATTTTATCGAAAATAAGGTGAAAAATATAAGAATTTTCTTCAACATATATGTTTATTTGTCTTTTGATATAGAATTATTCTTTTATTAATTGCACTTTCAGTTTGATAAGATTCTATAAAAATATAACGTCAAAGGTGTAGTATAAATGCAGCATCAAACTTCAAGGATTAAACATTAAATAGATAGAATATGAAATATTCAAAATTAATATCGATTAAATAGAAGAATATTAATAATATCAAAAAATTCTCCACATTTGGAACAAAGTATAATTTATTGTGAAAAACGTGTTATTCACGTAAGTTTTATTCATTTATTCACGTATAATAATAAATATGAAAAATTAAATTTGTTTGTATATATTTTGTCGATACTTAGGTATAATTTATATCACACTATTTATAATTTAATATATCACAATATTTATTAATTCTTCTGTTTATAATATTTATATTTTTTGTGAGTATTATTAGCAACACATAATTTGAGTTAATGGCGAGAACAACAAAAGTGACGAGTATGCTGACTAGAAAGCAACGTGCAAGTGTTTTGAATTAGGATTACATTTTTACTAACACAATGCACTTAACTCTTAGGCACGATGCGCCACTATAGTGGTTTTCGCAGATGTCATCTTTCTGAACGACGTGCCGCTATAGTGTCTCACTCACTCACCGTTTAAATTAAATGATCGTTTTCATATGTTTTGTTCCACATTTGTTGTGCCTTCACAATATTTATGTTATAGTATAACAGTGTTAACAATATACAGACAAGCGGGATATATGTTGTCAACTTGCCACTCCGCGGATTACATAAATGCTAAAAGAATAAACTATTGGGCCGGAGAAACAATACAAAAACAACAATACAAAAACCATCCTGTATTGTTGATTACACTGCCAATATGGGTGCAGTCGACAATAGGGACAAAGTAATATCGAGTGTGCAATCAATCCGAAAAAGTATGAAATGGTATAAGAAATTTTTCTTCCATCTGCTTGACGTGGCAATCTGGAATGCGTGTTGTTTATATAAGTTTGAAAAAAAAGAAGGTAACAATGCGAGCCTGATTTCACCTTTGATTACTTAAAGAAATTTTTGAAAAATTCGAGGATATGAATAATGTTAGCTGTAGCAAATCTATCGTTGATCACCCGTTCAGACTATCCGAAAAACATTTTCCATCGTACTGTAAGTCTAAAAAAAAATCTAAAAGAGCGTTATTAAGCGATATTGTATCGTATGTTCAAAGAACGATGTAAGACGAAGATCGTGCTATGAGTGTCAAGATTGTGACGTAGATCTATATGTCGTACCCTGCTTCAAAATATAACATACTCAATTGTATAATTAATTATTAATGTAAATGGTTAAAGTTAAAGTATGTGTATCATATCTTTAAGAAAAATTATAATTTAATCATCAAAAATTTCATTCCAATGTACTCGCGTACAGAATAGCATTGTCCGTCACACATTGCAGTGCTGTATCGTTTACTTGTAATTCGCGTTGAATTCCGCCGTACAGAGAAACAGCCCCGCGCAAAATTCAGTCGTGCCTAAGAGGTTAATGACCGCATTAGTACACATCATCCTCAGTAATAATTAGAAATTGGATAACAGTGTGTAGTAGTTATATTATATCACGAAACATAAATTCCACAAATGCTAGTTTAAATTCAACTCTGGTCTAATTTATAATAAGAAATATTCAGGTTCTGTGAAATGCAAAGTATTCTCAAATACTATAATGCACTACAAGGATAGATATTATAATGAATGTAATAACGTATATCTTAGTTCACATTGATGAAAATAATGTTATAATTAGAAATATAATGCTCGCTGTAAACAAGTGATACGATAGTTTTATATTTTTAACTCTGAAACTGCTCACTGATATATGTATGTATACATACATAATATATAATAAGACAACTAAACAGACAAATAAATTTTAAAGATCGATTTGAATAGAGGCGGATTACAAATATTGTGTATTTAAAAAATTTTTTTATGTTTTTCTCGAATATGTGCACATACTTTCATTTACATACTAACAAAAGTGAAAAATACAATACATTTACTTGCTAACTATATGGATGCATGAACGAAACAGTTCTGTTCAAGGAATATCAAAATGAGATTAGTAACTTGTATATTTGTTCATATTGACGCTTCAAGTGGAGTTCAACGAGTAACACAACATTGTTGCAATTTCACATCAACTAACTGACTTTCAAGTTCCAATAATAAGAATGGCATGCATTATACTATTAGAAATTTCACTGTCGCTAGAAATTCTTAATCAAGCTTAAACATTATTTAAATGACATGTATTTCCAAAATAACAAGTTAAATAATATACTATTTTATTTAGCTGAATGTCATCTCACATAATTAAGCGTTAGCTTCTTATTTTAAAATGAACATCACTCTTATCTAAACCATTCTGTTATTTAGTTTAATTATTCTATTTTTTATTTTACATTTGAATAAATTTTTATTCACTTAATTTCTTAAATATCGTTTAATACTTGTACGACACATTGTCACTAATCTCATTATAATTTCATATGTAAATTGCCGGTAATTTTATTGGAACTATCGAATTTAAACACAAAATTATTTAAACTTTACTCTTCGTAAACAAAATTATTTTTCTACATTTTTTTCTAAAATAATAATAATAAATTAATTGATGTACTTCGTTATTTTAAATTACTAGTTTACATTTTATCTCAGATAAAATGAGAGCAAGCCTGTTCCTAATAAATGTATAGGTACTTAATCCGACGGACGAGCGGGTACTTCATGCTAAAAGAAATTGCTAAAATTCATGCTAAATACTACATGCTTTTACGATATGAACAAATACACGAGTTGTATTATCGCTTCTCTAACTATTTCCAAATATTTTACATATAATTAAAGCATTCTCTTTTTTCGAACATTCACATTGGAATGAACTTACTTTACTTATATTCACTGAAGAACATATCACAGAATCGTGTTACTTACTCAATAATTAACAACATTAAGTAAGTTACTATCACAACTATCACAAGAAGTGGAATTACATGCAAGAAAATTATTGGAACTATCTGAATTTGTGAATCGAAATGGTCAGAGCAATGTAGTCGATTTTTTTTGACGTGCGTCTTTCTTGAAGTTTGAAGCGCGACTGCGTCTCGATTGATCAGTTGTCCATTATATAACCTCTAACTTTGAATGTATGAGAAAATGTAGAGAGTGGTGGGAAGAGTAGTTGCTTTGTTGTTTTCACCTGTTGCCAAGGTAAACAAATTAATCAATAGTCAAAAGGGAAAAACTGGGAAATGAAATCACGTTCAATTTTTTTGCTGAAAAAAAATAATTGTGAGCGAAAAGTAAATTAACGATTTAAGGATTTAGGATTTGAGCAAGAAATAAAAATTTAGTGTTACATAGGAATTGAAACAGTAATGTATTAAGAAATAAGGAATAGTATAGCACAATAAAAATAAATGTAAATGAATAACAAAATGTTAGAATACAACTACAAATAATTATTTGCACACCATCGAACAAATGAACACTTATTCTCATTTACGCAAAACAGGAAATTATATTCTCTTAGATATTTTTTGCGAATGAAATCAATAACGATATATTTTTTGGCATTCGAAGGAATAATGTTATACAGACATTGTCTATTTTTTTAAAAACTCAAGCGAACATAGACTCTTAAAAATTTTTTTTTTATATATTGCAAGTATCGTATGATTCACATATATTGGTTTCTATTGTCTTACGATATGTAAGATTATTGAGAATTCATGCATGCTATACGACTGGAATTATTCCTATCAAATGAAAAGCTTGATTTTGGCATTCTGTTGTACAAAATTGTACAAAATGTTTACTATGATATAAATTCATTTAAAACTTTTAAAAATGCTAGGTGATTATTATGCGAGCTAGTAAAACGAAATTGCAGACAATACAGGAATTTTTGTAAAAAATATTCTAAAAAATTGTGTTCCTTTTCTAATCATCTTTTTTTGGAATAAGAAGATATAGGTTATTTGATCACTTTTGTTCGAATGAAAGTGTGAGAATACAAAATTTCATTAAGAAAATATTTTCTCTTCATGTATAAGAAAATATCGATCTTTCTTCGGAAAATGCAAAAGTATGTCAGAGCAGAAACATGTGATGCAAGGGAAAATCGATGTGCTTGCATGATACAATGAGCGCTTTGTAAGGGAATATCTTGACCTTACTTAACCTTTACAGCGAATTCCTACTCTTCTTTTCACACAGGCAGACAAAATTTACATAAATTTCTACAAAAGAAGTCCTTCCAACATTCGCATCTGAAGGAACAACGAGGCACTATAAATTTTACATCTGTTAAGAAAGTCGCTGATAAAGAAAATATAGCAAATAAGAGGAATCAAATTCTCTTCCAATATGTCATTAGCCCGTCACATGTTCGGCGGATTTAGAACGTAAACCGCATTATCGTTATCAACGTATTCATGTTGTCTTAATATAATAGGATACTAGTAGAAATAGTTTCCAAGTTTTTATTTAACGAATGTATAAAGTATCTTCTAAAAGTGTCGTCTATCCGTTGATACATCGTATTTTTATGTATTCATGAATTCATCCTCAGAAATTTTGGCAAATTTAGTCAAACACACATTTTCCGTTTCTTTTTTTTCTATTATTGAAAATAATAAATAGTGCAGAAATAAATAAATGCAGTTGAGAACAAAGTCTTCTACATGTATATAACTTATTGTTTCCAACAAATGTCTCTATAAATTTGAAATAACTCTAGAATATTTTTTATATTATATTGCTCCAGTTACTACTTCAGGACAAAATGTTTTATAAGTAGATGTTGTAGAATATGTAGCAAAAAAAAAAAACTATGGAAAGTTCTTTGAAGGATGATGTTACTTCAGTCGGAATATAGCAAAAAATAGCAATTTTGTTAGTAATCATAAAAAATATACACAATTAATGAAGATAATGATATTATTCTTTGTAAATAATATTACTAAACTGATATCATAAAATATATATATCTTCAATACAGTATAATATAAGAAAAGATAATATTAAAATATAAAGGAAATATTAACAACACACGAGCGATTTCTCAATCCAGAAATATATACAAGATTCTTTAGGATTTAATTTGATAATACTTATGTTAGGTTGCATCTTTGGATTTATATTTATTGTTATATTAGTTTAATCTCGTAGCTATAATTCACGAATGTTATAAGATTACATATAGAATGAACTAAAAGAACAGAATGAAATTCAAAATTGAATAAAATAAAGTTTAACGTTCGATTGTGAAACATTAGAAAAAAAAGGTGTATAGAATAGAAAAGGGAAGCAAAAAAAATGAATAAAATGAGGAAAGAGAATAGGCACAGAGCGCAAAAAGAACAAAGAATATTGAAAAGTATACAGAATAGTGTATCTATACTATACACTAGAGACTAAATATAAAACCAATTAAATTTGTGCAAACAATAAACTAGCAAATAACAATAAACTGTATCCCACAGCAATTTATCTGTTATTTGTGCATCTGATATGCGGTGAATTGTAAAAGGTCGTAAGCCTTTTTCTTGAACGATTCGTTGCACTATTTTATGATTCATTCCTACTCATCAAATTATATTACTTAAATACATTAGTCAAACAGCTCGAGTAGTCAAACTGTCGATAGACAGTTCTTCATATTAATGCGACGTCGTCCTGTTCCATGATCAGATAGTTAATGAAATTTTTAAATGTTCTTTGCAACACAATGTACACACACACGCGCGCGCGCACACAAACTGTTGTGTGTATATAAATATACAATATATATAAATAGAAATATATTTTGTGGTAAGTGTTTAAATACTTTCATAAAGTGCTATATATTAAATTGTAATACTTGAAACGCAGTAATCAATAACAGTTGAATAATATAAATGTCTGCGCTTACGTGAATTTGAAAAAAGTGGAAAGAACTTCGAGGCATTAGCGCGATATTGATTCTAATTTTCCCCTTTTGCATGTTTCCCTCATCAATGATTGATGCACTTTCTTTCTCAGTACGAGAAAGCGTACATCGATCTTTACAAATTGCACGTACTGTCACTCATTTTTGCCTTCTCTCTCTCTATATTTTGTCATAAATTTGAAAATATAGCCGTTATATTGCTAGCAATCGATCGATTGAGACGCTGTCGTAGCTTGGTGTTCGAAGGAGAACCTCAGGAAATATGAAAAATTGTGCTTACTTTTAAGAAGAATTCTGACGAATTATAAATTCGAAATTTCGTGTATTTCGAAGTTTCATAGAGTCTCATGGTAATAATATTTCTTTAATAATAATTCCTTACTCTCAAAACTATTATCTGAATGTATAGTGATTTACAAAAATATTCGAGCAATTGCTATTGAAATATTAATAGGTTGATATAAATTAATTTTTTTTAAATCAGTAATAAAATATCCTTTCTTTTCTTACTAACAGTCTTCTTGTAAATTTTTTGTCCGGAATTGATTTGATTAAATTTATTTATGCAAAACTTTATTATTCATAAATTTGTATGGTGACATGTTCTTTTAACCAAATTTATACAAAAGTTAAGCATTTTTAACTTTTCTCTCTATAAGTTTTTGGTAAAATATTGTTCAATTGGAAAACTTCTGCGTCTGAAATTCTTCCGTTTGTGCAGGCATGTACCATCACAAATTGAAGAATCCTTAAGAATATAAGCATTTCTAAAAAATAATTATTTTTATTGCATTTATTGCATTTTTGGAATCTTTGGACTTAACTTTATATATCAATAAATTACCTGTTTTATATATCAATAAATTACCTGTTTTATATTGGAAGAATTGGAAAAAAATAACAAATTAAACGAAAAAAGATTATTTTTAGAGAAAGAAACTTTTTTTTATTAAATTGCTCTTTGGATATACTAGAAATGTCCTCCTCTCAGGTAAAAAAATATATATTTTGACCAAATTTTTTAGTTTCAATATTAAATGTTCCGGTATTCTAATGGTTGCTAAATGTGCGAATTTTAATTTAAAAGAACCGAGATGAAGGACGTTGTTGAAATTCTTTTGGAGAATATAGATAAAGACTGACTGTGACCTTCATATATTTTGGAGGTCAGTCTGAGTTGATGAGTTGAATCAAATTTAACACTAAATAAATAGTTTTTCATTCATTCATTCATCTGCAAATATTTTCAAAAATCTTTAGCCATATTTTAAAATAATTTATATTATTATTGTTATTATTATTTTATACGAAAAAATGTATTTCTTGTATTTAATTCTATGACCACTTTTTTGAATGACATATAGCGATGTAGGTATGGATATAGATTTATGTATGTCTATTTATGTAGCGATATTTCTCTCTTTTTGATTAATAATGCAAAAATTTGATTAATTTTTGTAAAAAGTGCAACCTTTTCTCGCAAGAACATATTTTTAAGTAATTTTTATCATTTTGTCATTGTGGGCGTTATATTAGAGAATGTTATATTAGAGAGCTGTGTATAAATTGAATATAAGTTTTTTGTTGCGATGATGAGTTAAATACTCCACTATGTAATTAATAGTCTACGGAAATCATAATATGTGAAATCTAGCGTTGCCTAATCGTGATTGATGCATGTTCTGAGATAAATCTCATCGTTGATACACTTACCAATGATATGATACATTTACCAGTATGTATTATTGATTGATATAGTTAAACACGGTACACAAATTATGACAGATTATAAAATATGATAGCACAAAATGAATTAGATATATCAAACAAGATTTTATTTCATTATATAATTTTTTAATACTCCTACTCCTCTATGGAACAAATATTTAGACTGTACTATGTTATATATTATCTGTAGATAAATTCGCATTCATTAATTAATTTAATCTATGGATTATAAAATATGATAGTGTAATTTGGGTAATATCGAACTATTATATATTATATATAATAATATCGACTTATTTTATTATATAATTTCTTGAAAATTTCTTACGCACGCTACTCAGAAATACTTATAATTTGAATTAAATAGATAAAGATTTTTGCCAAATTCAAATATATGTAAACATCCAATTTACATACCTCATCTTATCGAACTACTACATAATAAATTGACGAAGGACTTTCATTTGCATCAACATAATCGATACATCAAACAACAAGAATAAACAGTAATTGATTAAATGAGATTTAATTCTAGCAAAGACAAAATAACAATATCAGATATACAGGAGATATTTCATATAATTTGGTTACGCATATTGCTTTGAAAAATAATTAACCAAAACTATCCAAATTACTCAGTTAAATTAATAATCCTAATTAGAACATGAAAATTAAGATATATATTTTGCTGTTGTAATATATTTGACTCAAGTTGTCGTGGATTTGATAAGACTCGTTTATTTTATTTTGATGTATATACAATGGGAAAAGTATGGAGAAAGAGCGATCATATTCCTTGAAAAAAGTAAATCCGTCATATAGCACGTGATATGATATTTGCCTTTTATTGTTATTTTATTTATCTATTTATCTATAACTATAGTTAGTAGATAACTCATACATAGAATATTTCAGGAAATAACCAAATAACCTTAATATGTTCGGTAAGTCACTTTGAATAAAATAGTATACACTAAAATTAAGAAAATATACACTATAAGTATTGATTCACTTGTTTTTCATTTTATTTCAAAATTCAGAAATAGATTTATTAATAATTTCTTATTTTTCATATATTTTATATCTTTCTCATATAAGTTCAAAATGAGAGTTTTCTTCCGTAGATCTATGTGTAACTGTACTGCCAGACTATTAATTTCATTGCATATTGTTTGTCTTCGTTTTTCATGTAGTTTGGATTATTGCTGTTGTGTACTGCTTTACAGCAAGAAGACTATCATGTTGAATATCTCTTTCAATACACAATTGTTTCTCTATTACTATAAATGTAATGTCTACATTGAAACAAATTAAAAAAACAATTGAATCAAAAACAATTGAATCAAAACCCATAGTATATCAAATCCTCCTTATTCAGAATGACATATCATACCGCTAATGTTATTCGGCTTCTTCCTAGGGTAGATATCAAACTATAATTCATAGCATTCTATGGTGTTATAGCTGCAGACATTTATACAATTTGTATTTTTATGGACAAAATTAAAGAGATAGAATATAAGCAGAATATTTCATCATGTAGTAAATTTATACAAAATATTATATTCATTAAATATTTAGTAAATAGTAAATATTATAGAAAATATTATATTCAGATTATATCATGCATTATACTTTGTTTATGATTTACGTTACATATGATCCTGTTTTTTAAAATTTCCAATAAATGCAGATGTACTTCCAGCAATTATTTTAGACAGGCAGATTGTTTCAAACGAATTTATCTACAAAAGATTTCAAGAATTTGATCAACTAATTGATGGTATTAATATATATTTATAGATGAAACCTTTATCATTCATAATTTCCGTAGGATCGTGAAATATTTAACAATAATTATATTTGACTGTGAAAATAAATAAGTATTGAACGAATAAATTTTGCTAATGCACTTTATTTATCAGACAACAATAGTATCACATTTTATTATAGTTAACAATTAATATAAATCCCGTAAAATTTGTAAAACTTTATTGAAATGAATTTATTACAGTGAAACATGAGACTCATCATCTAAAATACAAGGGATTTCAATAAACTGAAATTAAATGATATAATGAAATATCGAAAATATTACTGTCAAAAAAGATTCGTAACACGGGACGTATAATCCAAAAAGACCAAACTCATATACATTAGAACTTCTTAACATGATAAGTAATAATATCTTTTGTGTTTTTAACGGAATACAGTGCCATGTGGAATTATATCTGTCATTTGATATATTTTAATAATATAGGGTGAGGAGCATAAATGTAACAGTAACTATACATTGTTAACTTTAAGCTAGCAAAGAATCCTCAGCACAGAAGTATATATTTTGCATAATTAACATTAATTTCAATATTTTCTCAAAGTTACGAGTAGTTTTCATTTGTTTGCAACAAAAAATATTAATTGATTTAATTTCGTTGGATGTGATGTTAACAGGATTATTAATATATGCTAACATTAATCGGATACATCAGAGAGACGGCTAGTGAAACTGATGACAGATTTTAACCACATTCTCGTATAATTTTCGAGTCATTAAAGACATCGGAATGTGGGAGTACTAAAAAGTAATTATTCTTCAATAATATATAATATATTAATTGTTTACTTTCACAAGGTATAATAAATTTTGCATCTATATCGAAGTAACTGATTATCGTAATGTTCTAATCTTTTGGAAAAAATACAAAAAGAAATAAATTGTTTATTTTTTACTTTAGTAAGGTATAATATCATATAATTCACAAATTTTTAAATACGTGATAATTTTACTAATACTATATGTAAAACATTTGCGAAGAAGGAATAAATTTGTTAGTTTTATCATGTCACTTCTAAAATTATAATAAGAAATTGGTACTCGGTCCTGCTATCCTTATTTAAGTAATTACTATATAGTCAATTATTTTCACATTTGACTTTTGATATGTAACTATAATAAATAATTCTTTAAAACAGTTCCTGAACTTCATGCAATATCGATGATGCACAAGCGTTAAGTAGTGTAAACTGATAACTTTAAAACAGGATAAGGTAAGAAATGATTTTTACATAATTACATAGAGAAAAGTGCTTGGAAAACATTCCAGTTTGTACGAATGTGGATGCAGTTGTAAAATTTTCACAGTTTTCGCTCCTTCTTTAAACGTTTTCAATACATTAATAATAAATACAACGATTTTAGTTGAAACTACCGATTTTATAAACTAGCATGTAATGAGCCAATGCATGTAAATGTATTTTACATGGTATTTTACATAGTTAATTAAACAGATAAAGATGTGTCGTTTTCTCAAGAAACTATTATATTTTAACCCCAGATAATTGGACTACAGCTTTGAAATGATGAAAAAGAAGAAAGTGATACAAAAAAACATCACGGATAACATAGGAATATAATTTATTAAATATAAAAAGCATATGTATTTAATTAATATTTTTCTTTAATTTAATACCCTTTTCTTTGCCGAATAATTGATATAAATTTATCGGTTAATCGAGCATTCCGGTTAATTGGATGTAATTAAAATTCTATAAAATAATTCTATAAAAATCTGAATAGTTAAAGAAAAATGGAGTAAAATTTATTCCGATGACTCTGTACAAAGTATGCGAAAACGTGTTAAAGCTGCCCTAGAAGCTGAAAGATCATACAATACTAAATATTGAGACAGAAAAATTGTTTCAGAAAAAAGTTTGTAAAGAACATTGTGTAATATTTCTTGCAGACAATTAAAAAATATTTGCAATATAAAAATAATGTTTATATTGATTTTAATTATTTTAAATGTTTCTATTATAATTATGCTTTGCGTATCTAAATTATATTAATGTATTAATATATTAATTGCAATACGAATTTGGACAAAGCCGTGAAAATTTCTATTATGTTCTTCATTGTATTATTTGCTTAAGAACTAAAAAAGGTTAGTACAAAAAAACTGATTAAATAAGCGATAAGTTTAAACTTACGATTCGCTAAATATATCCATACTGGTGTCTATTATTAACTGTCCGGTGTAGTTAATTAGGAATATGATAAACAAGTGAACGATAACAATTGTAGTACTAGTCAGACCTTCCAACCCGTTTACTGGTATAATTGATATGAAAAATTAAATAAACAGAATTTAAAGATTTAAATTAA
>JAUCRC010000160.1:0-30888 GCA_032399595.1 Tetragonula carbonaria
CAACGAAATAACGTGTTTCGCAGTGAAAGTAGCTAGAAATCTATGAAAACATCAAAATTATGCTAAATCTTCGCTAAATCATGGTTATTTCACGAAACATTCATGAAACGATGAAATTCAACGAAATAACGTGTTTCGCAGTGAAAGTAGCTAGATATCTATGAAAACATCAAAATTAAGCTAAATCTTCGCTAAATCATGGTTATTTCACGAAACATTCATGAAACGATGAAATTCAACGAAATAACGTGTTTCGCAGTGAAAGTAGCTAGATATCTATGAAAACATCAAAATTAAGCTAAATCTTCGCTAAATCATGGTTATTTCACGAAACATTCATGAAACGATGAAATTCAACGAAATAACGTGTTTCGCAGTGAAAGTAGCTTGAAATCAATGAAAACATCAAAATTAAGCTAAATCTTCGCTAAATCATGGTTATTTCACGAAACATTCATGAAACGATGAAATTCAACGAAATAACGTGTTTCGCAGTGAAAGTAGCTTGATATCTATGAAAACATCAAAATTAAGCTAAATCTTCGCTAAATCATGGTTATTTCACGAAACATTCATGAAACGATGAAATTCAACGAAATAACGTGTTTCGCAGTGAAAGCAGCTTGAAATCTGTGAAAACATCAAAATTAAGCTAAATCTTCGCTAAATCATGGTTATTTCACGAAACATTCATGAAACGATGAAATTCAACGAAATAACGTGTTTCGCAGTGAAAGTAGCTTGAAATCTATGAAAACATCAAAATTAAGCTAAATCTTCGCTAAATCATGGTTATTTCACGAAACATTCATGAAACGATGAAATTCAACGAAATAACGTGTTTCGCAGTGAAAGAAGCTTGAAATCTATGAAAACATCAAATAAAGCTAAATCTTCGCTAAATCATGGTTATATCACGAAACATTCATGAAACGTTGAAATTCAACGGAATATCGTGTTTCGCAGTGAAAGCAGCAACACATATATTAAAACATCAAAATTAAGCAGAATCTCCGCTAAATCATGGTTATTTCAGGAAATATTGAAGAAACGATGAAATTCAACGAAATAACGTGTTTCGCAGTGAAGTAGCTTGATATCTATGAAAACATCAGAATTAATCTAAATCTTTGCTAAATCATGTATATTTCACGAAACATTCATGAAACGATGATATTCAACGCAATGACGTGTTGCACAGTGAAAGAAGCTTGATATCGATGGAAACATCATAATTAGGCTAAATCTTCGCTAAATCATGGGTATTTCACGAAACATTCAGAAACGTTGAAATTCATAGAAATTACGTGTTTCGCAGTGAAAGTATCTAGATAACCATGAAAACATCAAAATTAGGCTAAATCTTCGCTAAATCATGGTTATTTGAAGAAACTTTCATGAAACGATGAAATTCAACGAAATAACGTGTTTCCCAGTGAAATAAGCTTGATATCTATGAAAACATCAAAATGAAGCTAAATCGGCATCATGGTTATTTCACGAAACATTCATGAAACGATGAAATTCAACGAAATAACGTGTTTCGCAGTGAAAGTAGCCTGATATCTGTGGAAACATCAAAATTAGGCTAAATCTTCGCTAAATAATGGTTATTTCACGAAACATTCATGAAACGATGAAATTCAACGAAATAACGTGTTGCGCTGTGAAAGTAGCTAGATATCCATGAAAACATCAAAATTAGGCTAAATCTTCTCTAAATCATTTTTATTTCAAGAAACATACATGAAACGATTGAATTCAGCGAAATAACGTGTTTCGCAGTGTAAGTAGCGTGATATCTATGCAAACATCAAAATTAAGCTAAATCTACGCTGAATCATGGTTATTTCACGAAACATTCATGAAAAGATGAAATTCAAGGTAATGACGTGTTGGGCAGTGAAAGTAGCTTGATATCTGTGGAAACATCATAATTATGCTAAATCTTCGCTAAATAATGTGTATTTCACGAAACATTCATGAAACGATGAAATTCAACGAAATTACGTGTTTCGAAATGAAAGTAGCTATATATCCAAGAAAACATCAAAATAAAGCTGAATCTTCGCTAAATCATGTTTATTTCACGAAAAACTCATGAAACGTTGAAATTCAAAGAAATAACGTGCTTCGTAGTGAAAGTTTCTAGATAACCATGAAAACATCAAAATTGGGCTAAATCTTCGCTAAATCATGGTTATTTCAAGAAACATTCATGAAACGATGAAATTCAAAGAAATAACGTGTTGCGCAGTGAAAGTATCTTGATATCTGTGGAAACATCAATATAAGGCTAAATCTTCGCTAAATCATGGCTATTTCACGAATCATTCATGAAACGATGAAATTCAGCGAAATAACGTGTTTCGTAGTGAAAGTAGCTTGATATCTATGAAAACATCAGAATTAAGCTAAATCTCCTCTAAATCATGTTTATTTCACGAAACATTCATGAAACGATGATATTCAACGTAATGACGTGTTGCGTAGTGAAAGTAGCTTTATATCTATGGAAACATCATAAATAGGCTAAATCCACGCTAAATCATGGGTATTTCACGAAACATTCATGAAACAATGAATTTCAACGAAATTACGTGTTTCGTAGTGAAAGGAGCTTGATATCCATGAAAACATCAAAATTAAGCTAAATCTTGGCCAAATCGTGGTTAATTCACGAAACATTAATGAAACGTTGAAATTCAACGAAATTACGTGTTTCGCAGTGAAAGTAGCTAGATATCCACGAAAACATAAAAATTAGGTTAAATCTTCTCTAATTCCTGGTTATTTCACGAAACATTCATGAAACAATGAAATTCAACGAAATATCGTGTTTCGCAGTGAAAGTAGCAACACATTTATTAAAACATCAATATTCAGCAGAATCTCCGGTAAATCATAGTTATTTCACGAAACATTAAAGAAACGATGAAATTAACGAAATAACGTGTTTCGCCGTGAAAGTAGCTTGACAATGAAACATCAAAATTACTAATCTGTAATCAGATTTAAACTAAATAATTAACAAAAAAGATATATGAAAACATCAAAATTAAGCTAAATCTTCGCTGAATCATGGTTATTTAACGAAACATACATGAAACGATTAAATTCAACAAAAAAACCTGTGCCGCAGTGAATGTAGAGAGATATACATGAAAACATCAAAATTAAGCTGAATCTTCGCAAAACCATGGTTATTTCACGAAACATTCATGAAACGTTGAAATTCAAAGAAATAACGTGTTTCGTAGTGAAAGTATCTAGATAACCATGAAAACATCAAAATTAGGCTAAATCTTTGCTAAATCATGGTTATTTCAGGAAGCATTCATGAAACGATGGAATTCAAAGAAATAACGTGTTTCGCAGTGAAAGTAGCTGGTTATCCATGAAAACATCAAAATTAGGCTATATCTTCGCTAAATCATGGTTATTTCACGAAACGTTCATGAAACGATGAAATTCAACGAAATAACGTGTTTCGCAGTGAAAGTAGCTAGGTATCTATGAAAACATCAAAATTAAGCTAAATCTTCGGTAAATCATGTTTATTTCACGAACATTCATGAACCGATGGAATTCAACGAAATAACGTGTTTCGATGTGAAAGTAGCTAGATATCCATGAAAACATCAAAATTAAGCTGTATCTTCTCTAAATCATGGTTATTTCACAAAACATTAATGAAACTATGGAATTCAACGAAATAACGTGTTTCGATGTGAATGTAGCTAGATATCCATGTAAACATCAAAATTAATCTAAATCTTCGCTAAGTCATGGTTATTTCACGAAACATTCATGAGATAATGAAATTCAACGAAATAACGTGTTTCGCAGTGAAAGTAGCTAGATATCTATGTAAACATCAAAAAGAGGCAAAATCTTCGCTAAATCATGGTTACTTCACGAAACATTCATGAAACGATGAAATTCAACGAAATAATGTGTTTCGCAGTGAAAGTAGCTAGATATCCATGTAAACATCAAAATTCGGGTAAATCATCGCTAATCATGGTTATTTCACGAAACATTCATGATCCGATGAAATTCAACGAAATAACGTGTTTAGCAGTGAAAGTAGCCTGGTATATATGAAAACATCAAAATTAATCTAAATCATCGCTAAATCATGGTTATTGCAAGAAACATTCATGAAACGATGAAATTCAACGAAATAGCGTGTATCGCAGTGAAATTAGTTATATAACCATGAAAACATCAAGATTAAGTTAAATATTCGCAAAATCATGGTTATTTCACGAAACAATCATGAAACGATGAAATTAAACGAAATAACGTGTTTCGCAATGGAAGTAGCTTGTTATCTTTGAAAACATCAAAATTAAGCTAAATCATCGCTAAATCATGGTTATTTATGAAACTTTCACGAAACGATAAATTCAACGAAATAACGTGTTTCGCAGTGAAAGTAGCTAGATATCCATGAAAAAATTAAAATTAGGCTAAATTTTTGCTAAATCATGGTTATCTCACGAAACATTCATGATAAGATGAAATTCAACGAAATAACGTGTTTTGCAGTGAAAGTAGCTTGATATCTTTGAAAACATCAAAATTAACCTAAATCTCCGCTAAATCATGGTTATTTCACGAAACATTCATGAAACGATGAAATTCAACGAAATAACGTGTTTCGCAGTGAAAGTAGCTAGATATCCATGTAAACATCAAAATTAGGCTAAATCTTCGCTAAATCATGGTTATTTCACGAAACATTCATGAAACGATGAAATTCAACGAAATAACGTGTTTCGCAGTGAAAGTAGCTAGATATCCATGTAAACATCAAAATTAAGCTAAATCTTCGCTAAATCATGGTTATTTCACGAAACATTCATGAAACGATGAATTACAACAAAATAACGTGTTTCGCAGTGAAAGTAGCTTGATATCTATGAAAACATCAAAATTAACCTAAATCTTCGCTAAATCATGGTTATTTCACGAAACATTCATTAAACGATGTAATTAAACGAAATAACGTGTTTCGCAGTGAAAGTAGTTCGATATCCATGAAAACATCAAAATTAAGTAAAATCTTTGCTAAATCATGGTTATATCACGATACATTCATGAAACGATGAAATTCTACGAAATACCGTATTTCGCAGTGAAAGTAGCTAGATACCCATGTAAACATCAAAATTAGGCAAAATCTTCGCTAAATCATGGTTATATCAAGAATATTCATGAAACGATGAAATTCAACGAAATAACGTGTTTCGCAGTGAAAGTAGCTAGATATCTATGAAAACATCAAAATTAAGCTAAATCTTCGCTAAATCATGGTTATTTCACGAAATATTCATGAAACGATGAAATTCAACGAAATAACGTGTTTCGCAGTGAAAGTAGCTAGATATCTATGAAAACATCAAAATTAAGCTAAATCTTCGCTAAATCATGGTTATTTCACGAAACATTCATGAAACGATGAAATTCAACGAAATAACGTGTTTCGCAGTGAAAGTAGCTAGATATCTATGAAAACATCAAAATTAAGCTAAATCTTCGCTAAATCATGGTTATTTCACGAAACATTCATGAAACGATGAAATTCAACGAAATAACGTGTTTCGAAGTGAAAGTAGCTTGATATCTATGAAAACATCAAAATTAAGCTAAATCTCCGCTAAATCATGGTTATTTCACGAAACATTCATGAAACGATGAAATTCTAAGAAATAACGTGTTTCGCAGTGAAAGTAGTCTGAAATCTATGAAAACATCAAAATTAAGCTAAATCTTCGCTAAATCATGGTTATTTCACGAAACATTCATGAAACGATGAAATTCAACGAAATAACGTGTTTCGCAGTGAAAGTAGCTTGATATCAAAGAAAACATCAAAATTAAGCTAAATCTTCGCTAAATTATGGTTATTTCACGAAACATACATGAAGCAATGAAATTCAACGAAATAACGTGATTCGCATTAAAAGAAGCTTGATATCTATGAAAACATCCAAATTAAGCTAAATCTTCGCTAAATTATGATTATTTTAGGTAACATTCATGAAACGATGAAATTCACCGAAATAACGTGTTTCGCAGTGAAAGTAGCTTGATATCTACGAAAACATCTAAATTCAGCAAAATCTACGTTAAATCATTTTTATTTCTGGTAACATTAATGAAACGATGAACTTCAACGAAATAACGTGTTTCGCAGTGAAAGTAGCTTGACACCTATGAAAACATCAAAATTAAGCTAAATGTTCGCTGAATCATGGTTATTTCACGAAACATACATGAAACGATTACATTCAACGAAATAACGTGTTTCGCAGTGAAAGTAGCTAGATATCCATGAAACATCAAAATTAAGCTAAATCTTCGCTAAATCATGGTTATTTCACGAAACATTCATGAAACGATGAAATTCAACGAAATAACGTGTTTCGCAGTGAAAGTAGCTAGATATCCATGAAAACATCAAAATTAGGCTAAATCTTCGCTAAATCATGGTTATTTCACGAAACATTCATGAAACGATGTAATTGAACGAAATAACGTGTTTCGCAGTGAAAGTAGTTAGATATCCATGAAAACATCAAAATTATGCTAAATCTTCTCTAAATCATGGTTATATCACGAATCATTCATGAAACGATGAAATTCAACGAAATAACGTGTTTCGCAGTGAAAGTAGTTAGATATCCATGAAAACATCAAAATTATGCTAAATCTTCGCTAAATCATGGTTATATCACGAAACATTCATGAAACGATGAAATTCAACGAAATAACGTGTTTCGCAGTGAAAGTAGCTTGAAATCTATGAAAACATCAAAATTATGCTAAATCAACGCTAAATCATGGTCTCGAAACATACATGAATCGTTGTAATTCAACGAAATAACGTGTTTCGCAGCAAAATTAGCTTGATATCTACGTAAACATCAAAATTAAGCTAAATCTCCGCTAAATCATGGTTATTTCACGAAACATTCATGAAACAATGAAATTCAACGAAATTACGTGTTTCGCAGTGAAAGTAGTTAGATATCCATGAAAACATCAAAATTATGCTAAATCTTCTCTAAATCATGGTTATATCACGAATCATTCATGAAACGATGAAATTCAACGAAATAACGTGATTCGCACTGAAAGTAGCTAGATATCCATGAAAACATCAAAATTAGGCAAAATCTTCGCTAAATCATGGTTATTTCACAAACATTCATGAAACGATGAAATACAACTAAATAACGTGTTTGGCAATGAAAGTAGCTAGTTATCAATGAAAACATCAAAATTAAGCTAAATTATCGCTAAATCATGGTTATTTGACGAAACAACCATGAAACGATGAAATTCAACGAAATAACGTGTTTCGCAGTGAAAGTTGCTTGAAATCTATGAAAACATCAAAATTAAGCTAAATCTTCGCTAAATCATGGTTATTTCACGAAACATTCATGAAACGATGAAATGTAACGAAATAACGTGTTTCGTAGTGAAAGTAGCTCGATATCTACGAAAACACCAAAATTAAGCTATACTTCGCTAAACCATGGTTATTTCAAGAAACATTCATGAAACGATGAAATTCAACGAAATTGCGTGTTTCGCAGTGAAAGTAATTAGATATACATGAAAACATCAAAATTAGGCAAAATCCTCGCTAAATCATGGTTATTTCACGAAACATACATGAAACGTTGTAATTCAACGAAATAACGTGTTTCGCAGTTAAAGTAGCTTGATATCTAAGAAAACATCAAAATTAAGCTAAATCTCTTCTAAATCATGGTTATTTCACGAAACATTCATGAAACCATGAAATTCAACGAAATAACGTATTTCGCAGTGAAAGTAGCTAGATGTCCATGAAAACATCAAAATTGGCTAAATCTTCGCTAAATCATGGTTATTTCACAAAACAATCATGAACGATGAAATTCAACGAAATAATGTGTTTCGCAAGTGAAAATAGATAGATATCCATGAAAACATCAAAATTAGTCTACATCTTTGCTAAATCATGGTTATTGGCGAAACAATCATGAAACGATGAAATTAAACGAAATAACGTGTTTCGCAGTGAAAGTAGCTTGAAATATATGAAAACATCAAAATTAAGCTAAATCTTCGCTTAATCATGGTTATTTCACGAAACATTCATGAAACGATGAAATGTAACGAAATAACGTGTTTCGTAGTGAAAGTAGCTCGATATCTACGAAAACATCAAAATTAAGCTAAATCTTCGCTAAACCATGTTTATATCAAGAAACATTCATGAAACGATGAAATTCAACGAAATTGCGTGTTTCGCAGTGAAAGTAATTAGATATACATGAAAACATCAAAATTAAGCTAAATCTTCGCTAAATCATGCTTATAACACGAAACATTCATGAAACGGTGAAATTCAACGAAATAACGTGTTTGGCAATGAAAATAGCTAGATAACCATGAAAACACCGAAATTAAGCTAAATCATCGCTAAATCATGGTTATTTCACGAAACATTCATGAAACGTTGAAATTCAACGAAATACCAACGTTTTAAGCAGTGAAAGTAGCTAGATGTCCATGAAAACATCAAAATTAGGCTAAATCATCCCTAAATATGGTTATTCAAGAGACATTCATGAAACGATGAAACACAACGAAATAATGTGCTTCGCAGTGAAAGTAGCAAGCTATCTATGGAAATATCAAAATTAAGCTAAATCTCCGCTAAATCATGTTTATTACCCGAAACACTCATGAAACGATGAAATTCAACGAAATTACGTGTTTCGCAGTGAAATTAGCTTGATATCTACGAAAACATTAGAATTAAGCTATATCATCGCTAAATCATGGTTATTTCACGAAACATTCATGAAACGATGAAATTCAACGAAATAGCATGTTTCGCTGTGAAAGTAATTAAATATCCATGAAGACATCAAATTTAAGCTAAATCTTCGCTAAATCATGGTTATATCACGAAACATTCATGAAACGATGAAATTCAACGAAATAACGTGATTGGCAGTGAAAGTAGCTAGATATCCATGAAAACCTCAAAATTAAGAAGAATCTTCGCTTAATCATGGTTATTCCACGAAACATTCATGAAACGTTGAATTTCAACGAAATAACGTGTTTCGCCGTGAAAGTAGCTAGATATCCATGAAAACTTCAAAATTATTCTTAATCTTCGCTAAATCATGGTTATTTGACGGAACAATCATGAAACGATGAAATTCAACGAAATAACGTGTTTCGCAGTGAAAGTAGCTAGATATCCATGAAAACATCAAAATTAGGCTAAATCTCCGCTAAAGCATGGTTATTTCCCGAAACATTCAGGAAACGATGAAATTCAACGAAATAACGTGTTTCGCAGTGAAAGTAGCTAGATATCCATGAAAACATCAAAATTAGGCTAAATCTTCGCTAAATCATGGTACTTTGACGATTCAATCATGAAGCGATGAAATTCTACGAAATAACGTGTTTCGCAGTAAAAATTGCATGAAATCTATAAAAACATCAAAATTAAGCTAAATCCTCGCTAAATCATGGTTATTTCACGAAACATACTTGAAACGTTGTAATTCAACGAAATAACGTGTTTCGCAGTTAAAGAAGCTTGATATCTACGAAAACAACAAAATTAAGCTAAATCTCCGCTAAATCATGGTTATTTCTCGAAACATTCATGAAACAATGAAATTCAACGAAATTACGTGTTTCGCAGTGCAAGTAGTTAGTTATTCATGAAAACATCAAAATTATGCTAAATCTTCTCTAAATCATGGTTATATCACGAATCATTCATGAAACGATGAAATTCAACGAAAGAACGTGATTCGCACTGAAAGTAGCTAGATATCCATGAAAACATCAAAATTAGGCAAAATCTTCGCTAAATCATGGTTATTTCACAAACATTCATGAAACGATGAAATACAACGAAATAACGTGTTTGGCAATGAAAGTAGCTAGTTATCCATGAAAACATCAAAATTAAGCTAAATGTTCCTAAATAATGGTTATTTGACGAAACAACCATGAAACGATGAAATTCAACGAAATAACGTGTTTCGCAGTGAAAGTTGCTTGAAATCTATGAAAACATCAAAATTAAGCTAAATCTTCGCTAAATCATGGTTATTTCACGAAACATTCATGAAACGATGAAATGTAACGAAATAACGTGTTTCGTAGTGAAAGTAGCTCGATATCTACGAAAACACCAAAATTAAGCTATATCTTCGCTAAACCATGGTTATTTCAAGAAACATTCATGAAACAATGAAATTCATCGAAATAGCGTGTTTCGCAGTGAAATTAATTAGATATACATGAAAACATCAAAATTAGGCAAAATCCTCGCTAAATCATGGTTATTTCACGAAACATACATGAAACGTTGTAATTCAACGAAATAACGTGTTTCGCAGTTAAAGTAGCTTGATATCTAAGAAAACATCAAAATTAAGCTAAATCTCTTCTAAATCATGGTTATTTCACGAAACATTCATGAAACCATGAAATTCAACGAAATAACGTGTTTCGCAGTGAAAGTAGCTAGATGTCCATCAAAGTTAGGCTAAATCTTCGCCAAATCATGGTTATTTCAAGAAACATTCATGAAAAGATGAAATTCAACGAAATAGCTTGTTTCGCAGTGAAAGTAATTAGATATACATGAAAACATCAAAATTAAGCTAAATCTTCGCGAAATCATGCTTATAACACGAAACATTCATGAAACGGTGAAATTCAACGAAATAACGTGTTTGGCAATGAAAATAGCTAGATATCCATGAAAACTCCGAAATTAAGCTAAAACTTCGCTAAATCATCGTTATTTGACGAAACAATCATGAAACGATGAAATTCAACGAACTAACAACGTTTTTCGCAGTGAAAGAGGCTAGATGTCCATGAAAACATCAAAATTAGGCTAAATCTTCGCTAAATCATGGTTACTTCACAAAACAATCATGAAACGATGAAATTCAACGGAATAACTTGTTTCGCAGTGAAAGTCGCAAGTTATCTATGAAAACATCAAAATTAAGCTAAATATCCGCTGAATAATGTTTAATTTACAAAACATTCAACATACGATGAAATTCAACGAAATAACGTGCTTCGCAGTGAACGTAGCAAGATATCTATGAAAACATCAAAATTAAGCTAAATCTCCGCTAAATCATGTTTATTTCACGAAACATTCATGAAACGATGAAATTCAACGAAATTACGTGTTTCGCAGTGAAAGTAGCGTGATATATACGAAAACATCAAATTTAAGCTGAATCATCCCTAAATAATGGTTATTTCAAGAGACATTCATGAAACGATGAAATACAACGAAATAATGTGCTTCGCAGTGAAAGTAGCAAGCTATCTATGGAAATATCAAAATTAAGCTAAATCTCCGCTAAATCATGTTTATTTCCCGAAACACTCATGAAACGATGAAATTCAACGAAATTACGTGTTTCGCTGTGAAATTAGCTTGATATCTACGAAAACATTAGAATTAAGCTATATCATCGCTAAATCATGGTTATTTCACGAAACATTCATGAAACGATGAAATTCAACGAAATAGCATGTTTCGCTGTGAAAGTAATTAAATATCCATGAAGACATCAAATTTAAGCTAAATCTTCGCTAATTCATGGTTATATCACGAAACATTCATGAAACGTTGAAATTCAACGAAATAACGTGTTTGGCAATGAAAAATAGCTAGATATCCATGAAAACTCCGAAATTAAGCTAAATCTTCGCTAAATCATTGTTATTTGACGAAACAATCATGAAAACGATGAAATTCAACGAACTAACAACGTTTTTCACAGTGAAAGAAAGCCAGATGACCATGAAAAATTCAAAATTAGTCTAAATCTTCGCTAAATCATGGTTATTTCACGAAAATTCATGAAACGATGAAATTCAACGAAATAGCATGTTTCGCGTGAAGTAATTAAATATCCATGAAGACATTAAATTTAAGCTAAATCTTCGCTAAATCATGGTTATATCACGAAACATTCATGAAACGATGAAATTCAACGAAATAACGTGATTGGCAGTGAAAGTAGCCAGATATCCATGAAAACCTCAAAATTAAGGATGAATCTTCGCTTAATCATGGTTATTCCACGAAACATTCACGAAACGTTGAATTTCAACGAAATAACGTGTTTCGCAGTGGATAGTAGCTATATATCCATGAAAATTTCTAAACTCGTTCTTATTTGTTAAATCATGGTAATTTGACGAACAATCATGAAACGATGAAATTCAACGAAATAACGTGTTTCGCAGTGAAAGTAGCTAGATATCCATGAAAACTTCAAAATTATTCTTAATCTTCGCTAAATCATGGTAATTTGACGGAACAATCATGAAACGATGAAATTCAACGAAATAACGTGTTTCGCTGTGAAAGTAGCTAGATATCCATGAAAACATCAAAATTAGGCTAAATCTTCGCTAAATCATGGTTATTTCACGAAACATTCATGAAACGTTGTAATTGAACGAAATAACGTGTTTCGCAGTGAAAGTAGCTAGATATCAATGAAAACTTCAAAATTAGTCTAAAACTTCGCTAAATCATGGTTATTTGAAGAAGCAATCATGAAACGATGAAATTCAACGAAATAACGTGTTTGGTCTTGAAAGTAGCTAGATATTCATGAAAACATCAAAATTAAGCTAAATCATCGCTAAATCATGGTTATTTGACGAAACAATCATGAAACGATGACTTTCAACGAAATAACGTGTTTCGCAGTGAAAGTAACTTGAAATCTATGAAAACATCAAAATTAAGCTAAATCTTCGCTAAATCATGGTTATTTCTCGAAACATACATGAATCGTTGTAATTCAACGAAATAACGTGTTTCGTAGTTAAATTAGCTTGATATCTACGATAACATCAAAATTAAGCTAAATCTCCGCTAAATCATGGTTATTTCAAGAAACATTCATGAAACCATGATTACCATCGAAATTACGTGTTTCGCAGAGAAAGTAGTTAGATATCCATGAAAACATCAAAATTAAGCTAAATCTTCGCTAAATCATGGTTATTTCACAAAACAATCATGAAACGATGAAATTCAACGAAATAATGTGTTTCGCAATGAAAGTAGCTAGATATCTATGTAAACCTCAAAATTAGTCTAAATCTTCGCTAAATTATGGTTATTAGACCAAACATACATGAATCGTTGTAATTCAACGAAATAACGTCTTTCGCAGTTAAATTAGCTTGATATCTACGAAAACATCAAAATTAAGCTAAATCTCCGCTAAATCATGGTTATTTCACGAAACATTCAGGAAACGATGAAATTCAACGAAATAACGTGTTTCGCAGTGAAAGTAGCTAGATATCTATGAAAACATCAAAATTAGGCTAAATCTCCGCTAAAGCATGGATATTTCACGAAACATTCAGGAAACGATGTAATTGAACGAAATACCGTGTTTCGCAGTGAAAGTAGTTAGGAATCCATGAAAACATCAAAATTATGCTAAATCTTCGCTAAATCATGGTTACATCACGAAACATTCATGATTCCATGAAATACAACGAAATAACGTGTTTCGCAGTGAAAGTAGCTAGATGTCCGTGAAAACATCAACAATAGGCTAAATCTTCGCTAAATCATGGTTATTTCACAAAACAATCATGAACGATGAAATTCAACGAAATAATGTGTTTCGTAGTGAAAGTAGCTAGATATCCATGAACACGTCAAAATTAGTCTAAATCTTCGCTAAATCATGGTTATTTGACGAAACAATCATGAAACGATGAAATTCAACGAAATAACGTGTTTGGCAATGAAAGTAGCTAGATATTCATGAAAACATCAAAATTAAGCTAAATCATCGCTAAATCATGGTTATTTGACGAAACAATCATGAAACGATGACTTTCAACGAAATAACGTGTTTCGCAGTGAAAGTAACTTGAAATCTACGAAACATCAAAATTAAGCTAAATCTTCGCTAAATCATGGTTATTTCACGAAACATACATGAATCGTTGTAATTAAACGATATAACGTGTTTCGCAGTGAAAGTAGTTAGATATCCATGAAAACATCAAAATTAGGCTAAATCTTCGCTAAATCATGGTATTTCACGAAACATTCAGGAAACGATGTAATTGAACGAAATAACGTGATTCGCAGTGAAAGTAGTTAGATATCCATGAAAACATCAAAATTATGCTAAATCTTCTCCAAATCATGGTTATATCACGAATCATACATGAAACCATGAAATTCAACGAAATAACGTGTTTCGCAGTGAAAGAAGTTAGATATTCATGAAAACATCAAAATTATGCTAAATCTTCGATAAATCATGGTATTTCACGAAACATTCAGGAAACGATGTAATTGAACGAAATAACGTGATTCGCAGTGAAAGTAGTTAGATATCCATGAAAACATCAAAATTATGCTAAATCTTCTCCAAATCATGGTTATATCACGAATCATACATGAAACCATGAAATTCAACGAAATAACGTGTTTCGCAGTGAAAGAAGTTAGATATTCATGAAAACATCAAAATTATGCTAAATCTTCGATAAATCATGGTTATATCACGAAACATTCATGAATCTTTGAAATTCAACGAAACAACGTGGTTCGCAGTGAAAGTAGCTAGATTCCATGAAAATTTCAAAATTAGTCTAAATCTTCGCTAAATCATGATTTGACGATTCAATCATGAAGAGATGAAATTCTACGACTTAACGTGTTTCGCAGTGAAAATTGCTTGAAATCTATGAAAACATCAAAATTAAGCTAAATCCTCGCTAAATCATGGTTATTTCACGAAACATACATGAAACGATGAAATGTAACGAAATAACGTGTTTCGTAGTGAAAGTAGCTTGATATCTACGAAACTATCGAAATTAAGCTAAATCTTCGCTAAATCATGGTTATATCACGAATCATTCATGAAACGATGAAATTCAACGAAATAACGTGTTTGGCAGTGAAAGTAGCTAGATATCCATGAAAACATCAAAATTAACCTAAATCTTCGCTAAATCATGGTTATTTCACGAAACATTCATGAAACGTTGAAATTCAACGAAACAACGTATTTCGCAGAGAAAGTAGCTAGATATCCACGTAAACATCAAAATTAGAGTAAATCTTCGATAAATCATGGTTATTTGAAGAAACGTTCATGAAACGATGAAATTCAACGAAATAACGTTTTTCGCAGTTAATGTTGCTTGAAATCTATGAAAACATCAAAATTAAGCTAAATCTTCGCTAAATCATGGTTATTTCATAAAACATTCATGAAACGATGAAATTCAACGAAATAACTTGTTTCGCAGTTAAATTAGCTTGATATCTACGAAAACATCAAAATTAAGCTAAATCTCCGCTAAATCATGGTTATTTCACGAAGCATTCATGAAACGATGAAATTCAACGAACTAACGTGCTTCGCAGTGAAAGTAGCTAGATATCCATGAAAACATCAAAATTAGGCTTAATCTACGCTAAATCATGGTTATTTCACGAAACATTCATGAAACGATGTAATTGAACGTAATAACGTGTTTCGCAGTGAAAGTAGTTAGATATACATGAAAACATCAAAATTAGTCTAAATCTTCGCTAAATCATGGTTATTTGACGATTCAATCATGAAGCGATGAAATTCTACGAAATAACGAGTTTCGCAGAGAAAATTGCTGAAATATATGAAAACATCAAATTTTAGCTAAATCTTCGCTTAATTTTGGTTATTTCACGAAACATCATGAAACGATGAAATATAACGAAATAACGTGTTTCGTAGTGAAAGTAGTTCGATATCTACGAAAACATCTAAATTATGCTAAATCTTCGCTAAATCATGGTTATTTCACAAAACATTCATGAAACGATGAAATTCAATTAAATAACATGTTTCGTAGTGAAAGTAGCTTGATATCTACGAAACGATCAAAACTAAGCTAAATCTCCGCTAAATCATGGTTATATCACGAATTATTCATGAAACGATGAATTTCAACGAAATAACGTGTTTGGCAGTGAAAGTAGCTAGATATCCATGAAAACATCAAAATTAACCTAAATCTTCGCTAAATCATGGTTATTTCACGAAACATTAATGAATCGTTGTAATTCAACGAAATAACGTCTTTCGCAGTTAAATTAGCTTGATATCTACGAAAACATCAAAATGAAGCTAAATCTCCGCTAAATCAAGGTTATTTCACGAAACATTCATGGAACCATGAAATTCAACGAAATAACGTGTTTCGCAGTGAAAGTAGCTAGATGTCCATGAAAACATCAAAATTAGGCTAAATCTTCTCTAAATCATGGTTATTTCACAAAACATTCATGAAACGATGAGATTCAACGAAATAATGTATTTCGCAGTGAAAGTAATTAGATATCCATGAAAAAATCAAAATTAAGCTAAATCTTCGCCAAACCATGGTTATATCACGAAACATTCATGAAACGATGAAATTCAACGAAATAACGTGTTTCGTAGTGAAAGTAGCTAGATATCCATGATATCACCAAAATTAGGCTAAATCTTCGCTAAATAATGGTTATTTCACAAAACATTCATGAAACGATGAAATTCAAGGAAATAACTTGTTTCGTAGTGAAAGTAGCTTGATATCTATGAAACGATCAAAACTAAGCTAAATCTCCTCTAAATCATGGTTATTTCACGATGCATTCATGAAACGATGAAATTCAACGGAATAACGTGCTTCGCAGTGAAAGTAGCTAGATATCCATGAAAACATCAAAATTAGGCTTAATCTTCGCTAAATCATGGTTGTTTCACGAAACATTCATGAAACGATGTAATTGAACGAAATATCGTGTTTCGCAGTGAAAGTAGTTAGATATCCATGAAAACATCAAAATTAGTCTAAATATTCGCTAAATCATGGTTATTTGACGATTCAATCATGAAGCGATGAAATTCTACGAAATAACGTGTCTCGCAGGGAAAATTGCATGAAATATATGAAAACATCAAATTTAAGCTAAATCTTCGCTTAATTTTGGTTATTTCACGAAACATCTTGAAACGATGAAATGTAACGAAATAACGTGTTTCGTAGTGAAAGTAGTTCGATATCTACGAAAACATCTAAATTATGCAAAATCTTCGCTAAATCATGGTTATTTCACGAAACATTCATGAAACCATGAAATACAACGAAATTACGTGTTTCGCTGTGAAAGTAGTTAGATATCCATGAAAACATCAAAATTATGCTAAATCTTCACTAAATCATGGTTATATCACGAAACATTCATGAAACGTGGAAATTCAACGAAACAACGTGTTTCGTAGTGAAAGTAGCTAGATTCCATGAAAATATCAAAATTAGTCTAAATCTTCGCTAAATCATGGTAATTTGACGATTCAATCATGAAGCGATGAAATTCTACGAAATAACGTGTTTCGCAGTGAAAGTAGCTAGATGTCCATGAAAAAATCAAAATTAGTCTTAACCTTCGCTAAATCATGGTTATTTGACGAAACAATCATGAAACGATGAAATTCAACGAAATAACGTGTTTCGCAGTGAAAGTAGCTTGAAATATATGAAAACATCAAAATTAAGCTAAATCTCCTCTCAAGAATGGTTATTTCACGAAACATTCATGAAACGATGAAATGTAACGAAATAACGTGTTTCGTAGTGAAAGTAGCTTGATATCTACGAAACAATCGAAACTAAGCTAAATCTCCGCTAAATCATGGTTATATCACGAATTATTCATGAAACGATGAATTTCAACGAAATAACGTGTTTGGCAGTGAAAGTAGCTAGATGTCCATGAAAACATCAAAATTAACCTAAATCTTCGCTAAATCATGGTTATTTCACGAAACATTCATGAAACGATGAAATTCAACGAAATAACGTGTTTCGCAGTGAAAGTAGCTTGATATCTAAGAAAAGATCAAAATTAAGCTAAATCTCCGCTAAATCATGGTTATATCACGAATTATTCATGAAACGATGAATTTCAACGAAATAACGTGTTTGGCAGTGAAAGTAGCTAGATGTCCATGAAAACATCAAAATTAACCTAAATCTTCGCTAAATCATGGTTATTTCACGACACATTCATGAAACGATGAAATTCAACGAAATAACGTGTATCGCAGTTAAATTAGCTTGATATCTACGAAAACATCAAAATTAAGCTAAATCTCCTCTAAATCATGGTTATTTCACGAAACATTCGAGAAACCATGAAATTCAACGAAATAACGTGTTTCGTAGTGAAAGTAGCTAGATATCCATGATATCATCAAAATTAGGCTAAATCTTCGCTAAATAATGGTTATTTGACAAAACATTCATGAAACGATGAAATTCAAGGAAATAACTTGTTTCGTAGTGAAAGTAGCTTGATATCTATGAAACGATCAAAACTAAGCTAAATCTCCTCTAAATCATGGTTATTTCACGATGCATTCATGAAACGATGAAATTCAACGAAATAACGTGCTTCGCAGTGAAAGTAGCTAGATATCCATGAAAACATCAAAATTAGGCTTAATCTTCGCTAAATCATGGTTGTTTCACGAAACATTCATGAAACGATGTAATTGAACGAAATATCGTGTTTCGCAGTGAAAGTAGTTAGATATCCATGAAAACATCAAAATTAGTCTAAATATTCGCTAAATCATGGTTATTTGACGATTCAATCATGAAGCGATGAAATTCTACGAAATAACGTGTCTCGCAGGGAAAATTGCATGAAATATATGAAAACATCAAATTTAAGCTAAATCTTCGCTTAATTTTGGTTATTTCACGAAACATCTTGAAACGATGAAATGTAACGAAATAACGTGTTTCGTAGTGAAAGTAGTTCGATATCTACGAAAACATCTAAATTATGCAAAATCTTCGCTAAATCATGGTTATTTCACGAAACATTCATGAAACCATGAAATACAACGAAATTACGTGTTTCGCTGTGAAAGTAGTTAGATATCCATGAAAACATCAAAATTATGCTAAATCTTCACTAAATCATGGTTATATCACGAAACATTCATGAAACGTGGAAATTCAACGAAACAACGTGTTTCGTAGTGAAAGTAGCTAGATTCCATGAAAATATCAAAATTAGTCTAACTTCGCTAAATCATGGTAATTTGACGATTCAATCATGAAGCGATGAAATTCTACGAAATAACGTGTTTCGCAGTAAAAATTGCTTGAAATCTATAAAAACATCAAAATCAAGCTAAATCCTCGCTAAATCATGGTTATTTCACGAAACATACTTGAAACGTTGTAATTCAACGAAATAACGTGTTTCGCAGTTAAAGAAGCTTGATATCTACGAAAACAACAAAATTAAGATAAATCTCCTCTAAATCATGGTTATTTCACGAAACATTCATGAAACCATGAAATTGAACGAAATAACGTGTTTCGCAGTGAAAGTAGCTAGATGTCCATGAAAAAATCAAAATTAGTCTTAACCTTCGCTAAATCATGGTTATTTGACGAAACAATCATGAAACGATGAAATTCAACGAAATAACGTGTTTCGCAGTGAAAGTAGCTTGAAATATATGAAAACATCGGAATTAAGCTAAATCTCCTCTCAAGAATGGTTATTTCACGAAACATTCATGAAACGATGAAATGTAACGAAATAACGTGTTTCGTAGTGAAAGTAGCTTGATATCTACGAAACAATCGAAATTAAGCTAAAGTTACGCTAAATCATGTTTATATCACGAAACATTCATGAAACCATGAAATTCAACGAAATAACGTGTTGCGCAGTGCAAGTAGCTAGATGTCCATGAAAACACAAAACTAGGCTAAATCTTCTCTAAATCATGGTTATTTCACAAAACATTCATGAAACGATGAAATTCAAGGAAATAACGTGTTTCGTAGTGTAAGTAGCTTGATATCTATGAAACGATCAAAATTATGCTAAATCTCCCCTAAATCATGGTTATTTCACGAAATATTCATGAAACGATGTAATTAACGAAATAACGTGCTTCGCAGTGAAAGTAGCTAGATATCCATGAAAACATCAAAATTAGGCTAAATCTTCGCTAAATCATGGTTATTTCACGAAACATTCATGAAACGATGTAATTGAACGAAATAACGTGTTTCGCAGTGAAAGTAGTTAGATATCCATGAAAACATCAAAATTATGCTAAATCTTCTCTAAATCATGGTTATATCACGAATCATTCATGAAACATGAAATTCAACGAAATAACGTGTTACGCAGTGAAAGTAGTTAGATATCCATGAAAACATCAAATATTCTAAATCTTCGCTAAATCATGGTTATATCACGAAACATTCATGAAACGATGAAATCAACGAAATAACGTGATTGGCAGTGAAAGTAGCTAGATATCCATGAAAACCTCAAAATTAAGAAGAATCTTCGCTTAATCATGGTTATTCCACGAAACATTCATGAAACGTTGAATTTCAACGAAATAACGTGTTTCGCCGTGAAAGTAGCTAGATATCCATGAAAACTTCAAAATTATTCTTAATCTTCGCTAAATCATGGTTATTTGACGGAACAATCATGAAACGATGAAATTCAACGAAATAACGTGTTTCGCAGTGAAAGTAGCTAGATATCCATGAAAACATCAAAATTAGGCTAAATCTCCGCTAAAGCATGGTTATTTCCCGAAACATTCAGGAAACGATGAAATTCAACGAAATAACGTGTTTCGCAGTGAAAGTAGCTAGATATCCATGAAAACATCAAAATTAGGCTAAATCTTCGCTAAATCATGGTACTTTGACGATTCAATCATGAAGCGATGAAATTCTACGAAATAACGTGTTTCGCAGTAAAAATTGCATGAAATCTATAAAAACATCAAAATTAAGCTAAATCCTCGCTAAATCATGGTTATTTCACGAAACATACTTGAAACGTTGTAATTCAACGAAATAACGTGTTTCGCAGTTAAAGAAGCTTGATATCTACGAAAACAACAAAATTAAGCTAAATCTCCGCTAAATCATGGTTATTTCTCGAAACATTCATGAAACAATGAAATTCAACGAAATTACGTGTTTCGCAGTGCAAGTAGTTAGTTATTCATGAAAACATCAAAATTATGCTAAATCTTCTCTAAATCATGGTTATATCACGAATCATTCATGAAACGATGAAATTCAACGAAAGAACGTGATTCGCACTGAAAGTAGCTAGATATCCATGAAAACATCAAAATTAGGCAAAATCTTCGCTAAATCATGGTTATTTCACAAACATTCATGAAACGATGAAATACAACGAAATAACGTGTTTGGCAATGAAAGTAGCTAGTTATCCATGAAAACATCAAAATTAAGCTAAATGTTCCTAAATAATGGTTATTTGACGAAACAACCATGAAACGATGAAATTCAACGAAATAACGTGTTTCGCAGTGAAAGTTGCTTGAAATCTATGAAAACATCAAAATTAAGCTAAATCTTCGCTAAATCATGGTTATTTCACGAAACATTCATGAAACGATGAAATGTAACGAAATAACGTGTTTCGTAGTGAAAGTAGCTCGATATCTACGAAAACATCAAAATTAAGCTAAATCTTCGCTAAACCATGGTTATTTCAAGAAACATTCATGAAACGATGAAATTCAACGAAATTGCGTGTTTCGCAGTGAAATTAATTAGATATACATGAAAACATCAAAATTAGGCAAAATCCTCGCTAAATCATGGTTATTTCACGAAACATACATGATACGTTGTAATTCAACGAAATAACGTGTTTCGCAGTTAAAGTAGCTTGATATCTAAGAAAACATCAAAATTAAGCTAAATCTCTTCTAAATCATGGTTATTTCACGAAACATTCATGAAACCATGAAATTCAACGAAATAACGTGTTTCGCAGTGAAAGTAGCTAGATGTCCATGAAAACATCAAAATTAGGCAAAATCTTCGCTAAATCATGGTTATGTCAAGAAACATTCATGAAAAGATGAAATTCAACGAAATAGCTTGTTTCGCACTGAAAGTAATTAGATATACATGAAAACATCAAAATTAAGCTAAATCTTCGCGAAATCATGCTTATAACACGAAACATTCATGAAACGGTGAAATTCAACGAAATAACGTGTTTGGCATTGGAAATAGCTAGATATCCATGAAAACTCCGAAATTAAGCTAAATCTTCGCTAAATCATCGTTATTTGACGAAACAATAATGAAACGATGAAATTCAACGAACTAACAACGTTTTTCGCAGTGAAAGTAGCTAGATGTCCATGAAAACATCAAAATTAGGCTAAATCTTCGCTAAATCATGGTTATTTCACAAAATAATCATGAAACGATGAAATTCAACGGAATAACTTGTTTCGCAGTGAAAGTCGCAAGTTATCTATGAAAACATCAAAATTAAGCTAAATATCCGCTGAATCAAGTTTAATTTACGAAACATTCAACATACGATGAAATTCAACGAAATAACGTGCTTCGCAGTGAACGTAGCAAGATATCTATGAAAACATCAAAATTAAGCTAAATCTCCGCTAAATCATGTTTATTTCACGAAACATTCATGAAACGATGAAATTCAACGAAATTACGTGTTTCGCAGTGAAAGTAGCGTGATATATACGAAAACATCAAATTTAAGCTGAATCATCCCTAAATAATGGTTATTTCAAGAGACATTCATGAAACGATGAAATACAACGAAATAATGTGCTTCGCAGTGAAAGTAGCAAGCTATCTATGGAAATATCAAAATTAAGCTAAATCTCCGCTAAATCATGTTTATTTCACGAAACACTCATGAAACGATGAAATTCAACGAAATAACGTGTTTCGCAGTGAAATTAGCTTGATATCTACGCTAACATTAGAATTAAGCTATATCATCGCTAAATCATGGTTATTTCACGAAACATTCATGAAACGATGAAATTCAACGAAATAGCATGTTTCGCTGTGAAAGTAATTAAATATCCATGAAGACATCAAATTTAAGCTAAATCTTCGCTAATTCATGGTTATATCACGAAACATTCATGAAACGTTGAAATTCAACGAAATAACGTGATTGGCAGTGAAAGTAGCTAGATATCCATGAAAACCTCAAAATTAAGATGAATCTTCGCTTAATCATGGTTATTCCACGAAACATTCATGAAACGTTGAATTTCAACGAACTAACAACGTTTTTCACAGTGAAAGTAGCTAGATGTCCATGAAAAATTCAAAATTAGGCTAAATCTTCGCTAAATCATGGTTATTTCACGAAACATTCATGAAACGATGAAATTCAACGAAATAGCATGTTTCGCTGTGAAAGTAATTAAATATCCATGAAGACATCAAATTTAAGCTAAATCTTCGCTAAATCATGGTTATATCACGAAACATTCATGAAACGATGAAATTCAACGAAATAACGTGATTGGCAGTGAAAGTAGCTAGATATCCATGAAAACCTCAAAATTAAGATGAATCTTCGCTTAATCATGGTTATTCCACGAAACATTCATGAAACGTTGAATTTCAACGAAATAACGTGTTTCGCAGTGAAAGTAGCTAGATATCCATGAAAACTTCAAAATTATTCTTAATCTTCGCTAAATCATGGTAATTTGACGGAACAATCATGAAACGATGAAATTCAACGAAATAACGTGTTTCGCAGTGAAAGTAGCTAGATATCCATGAAAACATCAAAATTATGCTAAATCTTCGCTAAATCATGGTTATTTCACGAAACATTCATGAAACGATGAAATTCAACGAAATAACGTGTTTCGCAGTGAAAGTAGCTAGATATCCATGAAAACATCAAAATTAGGCTAAATCTTCGCTAAATCATGGTTATTTCACAAAACAATCATGAAACGAAGAAATTCAACGAAATAATGTGTTTCGCAGTGAAAGTAGCTAGATATCAATGAAAACTTCAAAATTAGTCTAAAACTTCGCTAAATCATGGTTATTTGAAGAAGCAATCATGAAACGATGAAATTCAACGAAATAACGTGTTTGGTCTTGAAAGTAGCTAGATATTCATGAAAACATCAAAATTAAGCTAAATCATCGCTAAATCATGGTTATTTGACGAAACAATCATGAAACGATGAAATTCAACGAAATAACGTGTTTCGCAGAGAAAGTAGTTAGATATCCATGAAAACATCAAAATTAAGCTAAATCTTCGCTAAATCATGGTTATTTCACGAAACATACATGAATCGTTGTAATTCAACGAAATAACGTGTTTCGCAGTTAAATTAGCTTGATATCTACGAAAACATCAAAATTAAGCTAAATCTCCGCCAAATCATGGTAATTTCACGAAACATTCATGAAACCATGATTACCATCGAAATTACGTGTTTCGCAGAGAAAGTAGTTAGATATCCATGAAAACATCAAAATTAAGCTAAATCTTCGCTAAATCATGGTTATTTCACAAAACAATCATGAAACGATGAAATTCAACGAAATAATGTGTTTCGCAGTGAAAGTAGCTAGATATCTATGAAAACATCAAAATTAGTCTAAATCTTCGCTAAATCATGGTTATTTGAAGAAACATTCATGAAACGATGAAATTCAAGGAAATAACGTGTTTCGTAGTGAAAGTAGCTTGTTATCTATGAAACGACCAAAATTAAGCTAAATCTCCGCTAAATCATGGTTATTTCACGAAACATTCATGAAACGATGAAATTCAACGAAATAACGTGTTTCGCAGTGAAAGTAGCTAGATATCCATGAAAACATCAAAATTAGGCTAAATCTTCGCTAAATCATGGTTATTTCACGAAACATTCAGGAAACGATGTAATTGAACGAAATACCGTGTTTCGCAGTGAAAGTAGTTAGGTATCCATGAAAACATCAAAATTATGCTAAATCTTCGCTAAATCATGGTTACATCACGAAACATTCATGATACTATGAAATTAAACGAAATAACGTGTTTCGCAGTGAAAGTAGCTAGATGTCCGTGAAAACATCAACATTAGGCTAAATCTTCGCTAAATCATGGTTATTTCACAAAACAATCATGAACGATGAAATTCAACGAAATAATGTGTTTCGCAGTGAAAGTAGCTAGATATCCATGAAAACTTCAAAATTAGTCTAAATCTTCGCTAAATCATGGTTATTTGACGAAACAATCATGAAACGATGAAATTCAACGAAATAACGTGTTTGGCAATGAAAGTAGCTAGATATTCATGAAAACTCAAAATTAAGCTAAATCATCGCAAAATCATGGTTATTTGACGAAACAATCATGAAACGATGACTTTCAACGAAATAACGTGTTTCGCAGTGAAAGTAACTTGAAATCTACGAAAACATCAAAATTAAGCTAAATCTTCGCTAAATCATGGTTATTTCACGAAACATACATGAAACGTTGTAATTCAACGAAATAACGTGTTTCGCAGTGAAAGTAGTTAGATATCCAGGAAAACGTCAAAATTAGGCTAAACCTTCGCTAAACCATGGTTATTTCACGAAACATTCATGAAACGATGTAATTGAACGAAATAACGTGTTTCGCAGTGAAAGTAGTTAGATATCCATGAAAACATCAAAATTATGCTAAATCTTCTCTAAATCATGGTTATTTCACGAATCATACATGAAACCATGAAATTCAACGAAATAACGTGTTTCGCAGTGAAAGAAGTTAGATATTCATGAAAACATCAAAATTATGCTAAATCTTCGATAAATCATGGTTATATCACGAAACATTCATGAATCTTTGAAATTCAACGAAACAACGTGGTTCGCAGTGAAAGTAGCTAGATTCCATGAAAATTTCAAAATTAGTCTAAATCTTCGCTAAATCATGATTTGACGATTCAATCATGAAGAGATGAAATTCTACGACTTAACGTGTTTCGCAGTGAAAATTGCTTGAAATCTATGAAAACATCAAAATTAAGCTAAATCCTCGCTAAATCATGGTCATTTCACGAAACATACATGAAACGATGAAATGTAACGAAATAACGTGTTTCGTAGTGAAAGTAGCTTGATATCTACGAAACAATCGAAATTAAGCTAAATCTTCGCTAAATCATGGTTATATCACGAATCATTCATGTAACGATGAAATTCAACGAAATAACGTGTTCGACAATGAAAGTAGCTAGATATCCATGAAAACATAAAAATTAAGCTAAATCTTCGCTGAATCATGGTTATTTCACGAACCAATCATGAAACGTTGAAATTCTACGAAACAACGTGTTTCGCAGAGAAAGTAGCTAGATATCCATGTAAACATCAAAATTAGAGTAAATCTGCGTTAAATCATGGTTATTTGAAGAAACAGTCATGAAACGATGAAATTCACCGAAATAACGTTTTTCGCAGTTAATGTTGCTTGAAATCTATGAAAACATCAAAATTAAGCTAAATCTTCGCTAAATCATGGTTATTTCATAAAACATTCATGAAACGATGAAATTCAACGGAATAACGTGTTTCGCAGTTAAATTAGCTTGACATCTTCGAAAACATCAAAATTAAGCTAAATCTCCGCTAAATCATGGTTATTTCACGAAACATTCATGAAACGATGAAATTCAACGAAATAACGTGTTTCGCAGTGAAAGTAGCTAGATATCCATGAAAACATCAAAATTAGGCTTAATCTACGCTAAATCATGGTTATTTCACGAAACATTCATGAAACGATGTAATTGAACGTAATAACGTGTTTCGCAGTGAAAGTAGTTAGATATACATGAAAACATCAAAATTAGTCTAAATCTTCGCTAAATCATGGTTATTTGACGATTCAATCATGAAGCGATGAAATTCTACGAAATAACGAGTTTCGCAGAGAAAATTGCTGAAATATATGAAAACATCAAATTTTAGCTAAATCTTCGCTTAATTTTGGTTATTTCACGAAACATCATGAAACGATGAAATATAACGAAATAACGTGTTTCGTAGTGAAAGTAGTTCGATATCTACGAAAACATCTAAATTATGCTAAATCTTCGCCTAAATCATGGTTATTTCACAAAACATTCATGAAACGATGAAATTCAATTAAATAACATGTTTCGTAGTGAAAGTAGCTTGATATCTACGAAACGATCAAAACTAAGCTAAATCTCCGCTAAATCATGGTTATATCACGAATTATTCATGAAACGATGAATTTCAACGAAATAACGTGTTTGGCAGTGAAAGTAGCTAGATATCCATGAAAACATCAAAATTAACCTAAATCTTCGCTAAATCATGGTTATTTCACGAAACATTCATGAATCGATGAAATTCAACGAAATAACGTGTATCGCAGTTAAATTAGCTTGATATCTACGAAAACATCAAAATTAAGCTAAATCTCCTCTAAATCATGGTTATTTCACGAAACATTCGTGAAACCATGAAATTCAACGAAATAACGTGTTTCGCAGTGAAAGTAGCTAGATGTCCAAGAAAACATCAAAATTAGGCTAAATCTTCAATAAATCATGGTTATTTCACAATACATTCATGAAACGATGAAATTCAACGAAATAATGTGTTTCGCAGTGAAAGTAATTAGATATCAATGAAAAAATCAAAATTAAGCTAAATCTTCGCCAAATCATGATTATATAACGAAACATTCATAAGACGATGAAATTCAACGAAATAACGTGTTTCGTAGTGAAAGTAGCTAGATATCCATGATATCACCAAAATTAGGCTAAATCTTCGCTAAATAATGGTTATTTCACAAAACATTCATGAAACGATGAAATTCAAGGAAATAACTTGTTTCGTAGTGAAAGTAGCTTGATATCTATGAAACGATCAAAACTAAGCTAAATCTCCTCTAAATCATGGTTATTTCACGATGCATTCATGAAACGATGAAATTCAACGGAATAACGTGCTTCGCAGTGAAAGTAGCTAGATATCCATGAAAACATCAAAATTAGGCTTAATCTTCGCTAAATCATGGTTGTTTCACGAAACATTCATGAAACGATGTAATTGAACGAAATATCGTGTTTCGCAGTGAAAGTAGTTAGATATCCATGAAAACATCAAAATTAGTCTAAATCTTCGCTAAATCATGGTTATTTGACGATTCAATCATGAAGCGATGAAATTCTACGAAATAACGTGTCTCGCAGGGAAAATTGCATGAAATATATGAAAACATCAAATTTAAGCTAAATCTTCGTTATTGTTATTTCACGAAACATCTTGAAACGATGAAATGTAACGAAATAACGTGTTTCGTAGTGAAAGTAGTTCGATATCTACGAAAACATCTAAATTATGCAAAATCTTCGCTAAATCATGGTTATTTCACGAAACATTCATGAAACATGAAATACAACGAAATAACGTGTTTCGCAGTGAAAGTAGTTCGATATCTACGAAAACATCAAAATTATGCTAAATCTTCGCTAAATCATGGTTATTTCACAAAACATTCATGAAACGATGAAATTCAATTAAATAACATGTTTCGTAGTGAAAGTAGCTTGATATCTACGAAACGATCAAAACTAAGCTAAATCTCCGCTAAATCATGGTTATATCACGAATTATTCATGAAACGATGAATTTCAACGAAATAACGTGTTTGGCAGTGAAAGTAGCTAGATATCCATGAAAACATCAAAATTAACCTAAATCTTCGCTAAATCATGGTTATTTCACGAAACATTCATGAATCGATGAAATTCAACGAAATAACGTGTATCGCAGTTAAATTAGCTTGATATCTACGAAAACATCAAAATTAAGCTAAATCTCCTCTAAATCATGGTTATTTCACGAAACATTCGTGAAACCATGAAATTCAACGAAATAACGTGTTTCGCAGTGAAAGTAGCTAGATGTCCAAGAAAACATCAAAATTAGGCTAAATCTTCAATAAATCATGGTTATTTCACAATACATTCATGAAACGATGAAATTCAACGAAATAATGTGTTTCGCAGGGAAAGTAATTAGATATCCATGAAAAAATCAAAATTAAGCTAAATCTTCGCCAAATCATGATTATATAACGAAACATTCATAAGACGATGAAATTCAACGAAATAACTTGTTTCGCAGTGAAAGTAGCTAGATATCCATGACATCATCAAAATTAGGCTGAATCTTCGCTAAATCATGGTTATTTCACAAAACATTCATGAAACGATGAAATTCAAGGAAATAACTTGTTTCGTAGTGAAAGTAGCTTGATATCTATGAAACGATGAAAACTAAGCTAAATCTCCGCTAAATCATGGTTATTTCACGAAGCATTCATGAAACGATGAAATTCAAAGAAATAACGTGCTTCGCTGTGAAAGTAGCTAGATATCCATGAAAACATCGAAATTAGGCTTAATCTTCGCTAAATCATGGTTGTTTCACGAAACATTCATGAAACGATGTAATTGAACGAAATATCGTGTTTCGCAGTGAAAGTAGTTAGATATCCATGAAAACATCAAAATTAGTCTAAATCTTCGCTAAATCATGGTTATTTGACGATTCAATCATGAAGCGATGAAATTCTACGAAATAACGTGTCTCGCAGGGAAAATTGCATGAAATATATGAAAACATCAAATTTAAGCTAAATCTTCGCTTAATTTTGGTTATTTCACGAAACATCTTGAAACGATGAAATGTAACGAAATAACGTGTTTCGTAGTGAAAGTAGTTCGATATCTACGAAAACATCTAAATTATGCAAAATCTTCGCTAAATCATGGTTATTTCACGAAACATTCATGAAACCATGAAATACAACGAAATTACGTGTTTCGCTGTGAAAGTAGTTAGATATCCATGAAAACATCAAAATTATGCTAAATCTTCACTAAATCATGGTTATATCACGAAACATTCATGAAACGTGGAAATTCAACGAAACAACGTGTTTCGTAGTGAAAGTAGCTAGATTCCATGAAAATATCAAAATTAGTCTAAATCTTCGCTAAATCATGGTAATTTGACGATTCAATCATGAAGCGATGAAATTCTACGAAATAACGTGTTTCGCAGTGAAAGTAGCTAGATGTCCATGAAAAAATCAAAATTAGGCTAAATCTTCGCTAAATCATGGTTATTTCACGAAACATTCATGAAACGATGAAATTCAACGAAATAACGTGTTTCGCAGTGAAAGTAGCTTGAAATATATGAAAACATCAAAATTAAGCTAAATCTCCTCTCAAGAATGGTTATTTCACGAAACATTCATGAAACGATGAAATGTAACGAAATAACGTGTTTCGTAGTGAAAGTAGCTTGATATCTACGCAATCGAAATTAGCTAAATCTCCGCTAAATCATGGTTATATCACGAAACATTCATGAAACGATGAAATTCAACGAAATAACGTGTTTCGCAGTGAAAGTAGCTAGATATCCATGAAAACATCAAAATTAAGCTAAATCTTCGCTAAATCATGGTTATTTCACGAAACATTCATGAAACGATGAAATTCAACAAAATAACGTGTTTCGCAGTGAAAGTAGCTAGATATCTATGAAAACATCAAAATTACGCTAAATCTTCTCTAAATCATGGTTATTTCACGAAACATTCATGAAACGATGAAATTCAACGAAATAACGTGTTTCGCAGTGAAAGTAGCTAGATATCTATGAAACATCAAAATTTCGCTAAATCTTCTCTAAATCACGGTTATTTCACGAAACATTCATGAATCGATGAAATTCAACGAAATAACGTGTTTCGCAGTGAAAGTAGCTAGATATCTATGAAAACATCAAAATTACGCTAAATCTCCGATAAATCATGGTTATTTCACGAAA
>JAUCRC010000162.1:0-28658 GCA_032399595.1 Tetragonula carbonaria
TCATGAAACGATGAAATTCAACGAAATAACGTGTTTCGCAGTGAAAGTAGCTTGAAATCTATGAAAACATCAAAATTACGCTAATTCTTCTCTAAATCCTGGTTATTTCACGAAACATTCATGAAACGTTGAAATTCAACGAAATAACGTGTTTCGCAGTGAAATTAGCTTGAAATCTGTGAAAACATCAAAATTAAGCTAAATCCTCGCTAAATCATGGTTATTTCACGAAACATTCATGAAACGTTGAAATTCAACGAAATAACGTGTTTCGCAGTGAAAGTAGCTTGAAATCTGTAAAAACATCAAAATTAAGCTAAATCTTCGCTAAATCATGGTTATTTCACGAAACATTCATGAAACGTTGAAATTCAACGAAATAATGTGTTTCGCAGTGAAAGAAGCTTGAAATCTATGAAAACATCAAAAACAGCTAAATCTTCGCTAAAGCCTTGGTTATTTCACGAAACAGTCACGAAACGATGAAATTCAACGAAATAACGTGTTTGGCAGGGAAAGTAGCTTGAAATCGATGAAAACATCAAAATTAAGCTAAATCTTCGCTAAACAATGGTTAATTCACGAAACATTAATGAAACGATGAAATTCAACGAAATAACGTCTTTCGCATTGAAATTAGCTTGAAATCTGTAAAAACATCAAAATTAAGCTAAATCTTCGCTAAATCATGGTTATTTCACGAAACATTCATGAAACGATGAAATTCAAAGAAAAAACGTGTTCGCAGTGAAAGTAGCTTGAAATCTATGAATACGTCAAAATGAAGTTAAATCTTCGCTAAATCATGGTTATGTCCGAAACTTTCATGAAACGTTGAAGTTCAACGAAATAACGTGTTTCGCAGAGAAAGTAGCTTGAAATCTATGAAAACATCAAAATTAAGCTAAATCTTAGCTAAATCATGGTTATTTCACGAAACATTCATGAAACGATGAAATTCAACCAAATAACGTGTTTCGCAGTGAAAGTAGCTTGAAATCTATGAAAACATCAAAATTAAGCTAAATCTTCGCTAAATCATGGTTATTTCACGAAACATTCATGAAACGTTGAAATTCATCGAAATAACGTGTTTCGCAGTGAAATTAGCTCGAAATCTGTGAAAACATCAAAATTAAGCTAAATCCTCGCTAAATCATGGTTATTTCACGAAACATTCATGAAACGTTGAAATTCAACGAAATAACGTGTTTCGCAGTGAAATTAGCTTGAAATCTGTGAAAACATCAAAATTAAGCTAAATCCTCGCTAAATCATGGTTATTTCACGAAACATTCATGAAACGTTGAAATTCAACGAAATAACGTGTTTCGCAGTGAAAGTAGCTTGAAATCTATGAAAACATCAAAATTAAGCTAAATCTTCGCTAAATCATGGTTATTTCACGAAACATTCATGAAACGATGAAATTCAACGAAATAACGTGTTTCGCAGTGAAAGTAGCTTGAAATCTGTAAAAACATCAAAATTAAGCTAAATCTTCGCTATACCATGGTTATTTCACGAAACATTAATGAAACGATGAAATTCAACGAAATAACGTCTTTCGCATTGAAATTAGCTTGAAATCTGTAAAAACATCAAAATTAAGCTAAATCTTCGCTAAATCATGGTTATTTCACGAAACATTCATGAAACGATGAAATTCAACGAAATAACGTGTTTCGCAGTGAAAGTAGCTTGAAATCTATGAAAACATCAAAATTAAGCTAAATCTTCGCTAAATCCTGGTTATTTCACGAAACATTCATGAAACGATGAAATTCAACGAAATAACGTGTTTCGCAGTGAAATTAGCTTGAAATCTGTGAAAACATCAAAATTAAGCTAAATCCTCGCTAAATCATGGTTATTTCACGAAACATTCTTGTAACGTTGAAATTCAACGAAATAACGTGTTTCGCAGTGAAAGTAGCTTGAAATCTGTAAAAACATCAAAATTAAGCTAAATCTTCGCTAAATCATGGTTATTTCACGAAACATTCATGAAACGTTGAAATTCAACGAAATAATGTGTTTCGCAGTGAAAGAATCTTGAAATCTATGAAAACATCAAAAACAGCTAAATCTTCGCTAAAGCCTTGGTTATTTCACGAAACAGTCACGAAACGATGAAATTCAACGAAATAACGTGTTTGGCAGGGAAAGTAGCTTGAAATCGATGAAAACATCAAAATTAAGCTAAATCTTCGCTAAATAATGGTTAATTCACGAAACATTCATGAAACGATGAAATTCAACGAAATAACGTCTTTCGCATTGAAATTAGCTTGAAATCTTTAAAAACATCAAAATTAAGCTAAATCTTCGCTAAATCATGGTTATTTCACGAAACATTCATGAAACGATGAAATTCAACGAAATAACGTGTTTCGCAGTGAAAGTAGCTTGAAATCTATGAAAACATCAAAATTAAGCTAAATCTTCGCTAAATCATGGTTATTTCACGAAACTTTCATGAAACGTTGAAATTCAACGTAATAACGTGCTTCGCAGTGAAAGTAGCTTGAAATCTATGAAAACATCAAAATTAAGCTAAATCTTCGCTAAATCATGGTTATTTCACGAAACATTCATGAAACGTTGAAATTCAACGAAATAACGTGTTTCGCAGTGAAAGTAGCTTGAAATCTGTAAAAACATCAAAATTAAGCTAAATCTTCGCTATACCATGGTTATTTCACGAAACATTAATGAAACGATGAAATTCAACGAAATAACGTCTTTCGCATTGAAATTAGCTTGAAATCTGTAAAAACATCAAAATTAAGCTAAATCTTCGCGAAATCATGGTTATTTCACGAAACATTCATGAAACGATGAAATTCAACGTAATAACGTGTTTCGCAGTGAAAGTAGCTTGAAATCTATGAAAACATCAAAATTACGCTAATTCTTCTCTAAACCCTGGTTATTTCACGAAACATTCATTAAACGATGAAATTCAAAGAAAAAACGTGTTCGCAGTGAAAGTAGCTTGAAATCTATGAATACGTCAAAATGAAGTTAAATCTTCGCTAAATCATGGTTATGTCCGAAACTTTCATGAAACGTTGAAGTTCAACGAAATAACGTGTTTCGCAGAGAAAGTAGCTTGAAATCTATGAAAACATCAAAATTAAGCTAAATCTTAGCTAAATCATGGTTATTTCACGAAACATTCATGAAACGATGAAATTCAACCAAATAACGTGTTTCGCAGTGAAAGTAGCTTGAAATCTATGAAAACATCAAAATTAAGCTAAATCTTCGCTAAATCATGGTTATTTCACGAAACATTCATGAAACGTTGAAATTCATCGAAATAACGTGTTTCGCAGTGAAATTAGCTCGAAATCTGTGAAAACATCAAAATTAAGCTAAATCCTCGCTAAATCATCGTTATTTCACGAAACATTCATGAAACGTTGAAATTCAACGAAATAACGTGTTTCGCAGTGAAATTAGCTTGAAATCTGTGAAAACATCAAAATTAAGCTAAATCCTCGCTAAATCATGGTTATTTCACGAAACTTTCATGAAACGTTGAAATTCAACGTAATAACGTGCTTCGCAGTGAAAGTAGCTTGAAATCTATGAAAACATCAAAATTAAGCTAAATCTTCGCTAAATCATGGTTATTTCACGAAACATTCATGAAACGTTGAAATTCAACGAAATAACGTGTTTCGCAGTGAAAGTAGCTTGAAATCTGTAAAAACATCAAAATTAAGCTAAATCTTCGCTATACCATGGTTATTTCACGAAACATTAATGAAACGATGAAATTCAACGAAATAACGTCTTTCGCATTGAAATTAGCTTAAAATCTGTAAAAACATCAAAATTAAGCTAAATCTTCGCTAAGTCATGGTTATTTCACGAAACATTCATGAAACGATGAAATTCAACGAAATAACGTGTTTCGCAGTGAAAGTAGCTTGAAATCTATGAAAACATCAAAATTAAGCTAAATCTTCGCTATATCATGGTTATTTCACGAAACATTCATGAAACGTTGAAATTCAACGAAATAACGTCTTTCTCATTGAAATTAGCATGAAATCTGTAAAAACCTCAAAATTAAGCTAAATCTTCGCTAAATCATGGTTATTTCACGAAACATTCATGAAACGATGAAATTCAACGAAATAACGTGTTGCGCAGTGAAAGTAGCTTGAAATCTATAAAAACATCAAAATAAAACTATATCTTCTCTAAATCCTGGTTATTTCACGAAACATTCATTAAACGATGAAATTCAAAGAAATAACGTGTTCGCAGTGAAAGTAGCTTGAAATCTATGAATACGTCAAAATGAAGATAAATCTTCGCTAAATCATGGTTATTTCACGTAACTTTCATGAAACGTTGAAGTTCAACGAAATAACGTGTTTCGCAGAGAAAGTAGCTTGAAATCTATGAAAACATCAAAATTAAGCTAAATCTTCGCTAAATCATGGTTATTTCACGAAACATTCATGAAACGATGAAATTCAACGAAATAACGTGTTTCGCATTGAAAGAAGCTTGAAATCTATGAAAACATCAAATAAAGCTAAATCTTCGCTAAATCATGGTTATTTCACGAAACATTCATGAAACGATGAAATTCAACGAAATAACGTGTTTCGCAGTGAAAGTAGCTTGAAATCTGTGAAAACATCAAAATTAAGCTAAATCTTCGCTAAATCATGGTTATTTCACGAAACATTCATGAAACGTTGAAATTCAACGAAATAACGTGTTTCGCAGTGAAAGTAGCTTGAAATCTGTAAAAACATCAAAATTAAGCTAAATCTTCGCTATACCATGGTTATTTCACGAAACATTAATGAAACGATGAAATTCAACGAAATAACGTCTTTCGCATTGAAATTAGCTTGAAATCTGTAAAAACATCAAAATTAAGCTAAATCTTCGCTAAATCATGGTTATTTCACGAAACATTCATGAAACGATGAAATTCAACGAAATAACGTGTTTCGCAGTGAAAGTAGCTTGAAATCTATGAAAACATCAAAATTACGCTAATTCTTCTCTAAACCCTGGTTATTTCACGAAACATTCATTAAACGATGAAATTCAAAGAAAAAACGTGTTCGCAGTGAAAGTAGCTTGAAATCTATGAATACGTCAAAATGAAGTTAAATCTTCGCTAAATCATGGTTATGTCCGAAACTTTCATGAAACGTTGAAGTTCAACGAAATAACGTGTTTCGCAGAGAAAGTAGCTTGAAATCTATGAAAACATCAAAATTAAGCTAAATCTTCGCTAAATCATGGTTATTTCACGAAACATTCATGAAACGTTGAAATTCAACGAAATAATGTGTTTCGCAGTGAAAGAAGCTTGAAATCTATGAAAACATCAAAAACAGCTAAATCTTCGCTAAAGCCTTGGTTATTTCACGAAACAGTCACGAAACGATGAAATTCAACGAAATAACGTGTTTGGCAGGGAAAGTAGCTTGAAATCGATGAAAACATCAAAATTAAGCTAAATCTTCGCTAAATAATGGTTAATTCACGAAACATTCATGAAACGATGAAATTCAACGAAAGAACCTGTTTCGCAGTGAAAGTAGCTTGAAATCTGTAAAAACATAATAATTAAGCTAAATCTTCGCTATACCATGGTTATTTCACGAAACATTCATGAACCGATGAAATTCAACGAAATAACGTGTTTCGCAGTGAAAGTAGCTTGAAATCTATGAAAACATCAAAATTAAGCTAAATCTTCGCTATATCATGGTTATTTCACGAAACATTCATGAAACGTTGAAATTCAACGAAATAACGTCTTTCTCATTGAAATTAGCTTGAAATCTGTAAAAACCTCAAAATTAAGCTAAATCTTCGCTAAATCATGGTTATTTCACGAAACATTCATGAAACGATGAAATTCAACGAAATAACGTGTTGCGCAGTGAAAGTAGCTTGAAATCTATAAAAACATCAAAATAAAACTATATCTTCTCTAAATCCTGGTTATTTCACGAAACAATCATTAAACGATGAAATTCAAAGAAATAACGTGTTCGCAGTGAAAGTAGCTTGAAATCTATGAATACGTCAAAATGAAGATAAATCTTCGCTAAATCATGGTTATTTCACGTAACTTTCATGAAACGTTGAAGTTCAACGAAATAACGTGTTTCGCAGAGAAAGTAGCTTGAAATCAATGAAAACTTCAAAATTAAGCTAAATCTTCGCTAAATCATCGTTATTTCACGGAACATTCATGAAACGATGAAATTCAACGAAATAAAGTGTTTCGCATTGAAAGAAGCTTGAAATCTATGAAAACATCAAATAAAGCTAAATCTTCGCTAAATAATGGTTATTTCTCGAAACATTCATGAAACGATGAAATTCAACGAAATAACATGTTTCGCAGTGAAAGAAGCTTGAAATCTATGAAAACATCAATATTAAGCTAAATCTTCGCTAAATCCTTGGTTATTTCACGAAACATTCATGAAACGATGAAATTCAACGAAATAACGTGTTTCGCAGGGAAAGTACCTTGAAATCTGTAAAAACATCATAATTAATCTAAATCTTCGCTATACCATGGTTATTACACGAAACATTAATGAAACGATGACATTCAACGAAATAACGTGTTTCGCAGTGAAAGTAGCTTGAAATCTATGAAAACATCAAAATTAAGCTAAATCTACGCAAAATCATGGTTATTTCACGAAACATTCATGAACCGATGAAATTCAACGAAATAACGTGTTTCGCAGTGAAAGTAGCTTGAAATCTATGAAAACGTCAAAATTAAGCTTAATCTTCGCTAAATCAAGGTTATTTATCGAAACATTCATGAAACGATGAAATTCATCGAAATAACGTGTTTCGCAGTGAAAGTAGCTTGAAATCTATGAAAACATCAAAATTAAGCTAAATCTTCGCTAAATCCTGGTTATTTCACGAAACATTCATTAAACGATGAAATTCAAAGAAATAACGTGTTCGCAGTGAAAGTAGCTTGAAATTTATGAATACGTCAAAATGAAGTTAAATCTTCGCTAAATCATGGTTATTTCACGAAACTTTCATGAAACGTTGAAGTTCAACGAAATAACGTGTTTTGCAGAGAAAGTAGCTTGAAATCTATGAAAACATCAAAATTAAGCTAAATCTTCGCTATATCATGGTTATTTCACGATACATTCATTAAACGATGAAATTCAAAGAAATAACGTGTACGCAGTAAAAGTAGCTTGAAATCTATGAAAACGTCATAATGAAGTTAAATCTTCGCTAAATCATGGTTATTTCACGAAACTTTCATGAAACGTTGAAATTCAACGTAATAACGTGCTTCGCATTGAAAGTAGCCTGAAATCTATGAAAACAACAATATTAAGCTAAATCTTCGCTAAATCATGGTTATTTCACGAAACATTCATGAAACGATGAAATTCAACGAAATAACGTGTTTCGCAGTGAAAGTAGCTTGAAATCTATGAAAACATCAAAATTAAGCTAATTCTTCGGTAAATCATGGTTATTTCACGAAACAACCATGAAACGATGAAATTCAAGGGAAATAACGTGTTTCGCAGTGAAAGTAGCTTGAAATCAATGAAAACATCAAAATTAAGCTAAATCTTCGCTAAATCATGGTTATTTCACGAAACATTCATGAAACGATTAAATTCAACGAAATAACGTGTTTCGCAGTGAAAGTAGCTTGAAATCTATGAAAACATCAAAATTACGCTAATTCTTCTCTAAACCCTGGTTATTTCACGAAACATTCATTAAACGATGAAATTCAAAGAAAAAACGTGTTCGCAGTGAAAGTAGCTTGAAATCTATGAATACGTCAAAATGAAGTTAAATCTTCGCTAAATCATGGTTATGTCCGAAACTTTCATGAAACGTTGAAGTTCAACGAAATAACGTGTTTCGCAGAGAAAGTAGCTTGAAATCTATGAAACACCAAAATTAAGCTAAATCTTAGCTAAATCATGGTTATTTCACGAAACATTCATGAAACGATGAAATTCAACCAAATAACGTGTTTCGCAGTGAAAGTAGCTTGAAATCAATGAAAACATCAAAATTATGCTAAATCTTCGCTAAATCATGGTTATTTCACGAAACATTCATGAAACGTTGAAATTCATCGAAATAACGTGTTTCGCAGTGAAATTAGCTCGAAATCTGTGAAAACATCAAAATTAAGCTAAATCCTCGCTAAATCATGGTTATTTCACGAAACATTCATGAAACGTTGAAATTCAACGAAATAACGTGTTTCGCAGAGAAATTAGCTTGAAATCTGTGAAAACATCAAAATTAAGCTAAATCCTCGCTAAATCATGGTTATTTCACGAAACTTTCATGAAACGTTGAAATTCAACGTAATAACGTGCTTCGCAGTGAAAGTAGCTTGAAATCTATGAAAACATCAAAATTAAGCTAAATCTTCGCTAAATCATGGTTATTTCACGAAACATTCATGAAACGTTGAAATTCAACGAAATAACGTGTTTCGCAGTGAAAGTAGCTTGAAATCTGTAAAAACATCAAAATTAAGCTAAATCTTCGCTATACCATGGTTATTTCACGAAACATTAATGAAACGATGAAATTCAACGAAATAACGTCTTTCGCATTGAAATTAGCTTGATATCTGTAAAAACATCAAAATTAAGCTAAATCTTCGCTAAATCATGGTTATTTCACGAAACATTCATGAAACGATGAAATTCAACGAAATAACGTGTTTCGCAGTGAAAGTAGCTTGAAATCTATGAAATATCAAAATTACGCTAATTCTTCTCTAAATCCTGGTTATTTCACGAAACATTCATGAAACGTTGAAATTCAACGAAATAACGTGTTTCGCAGTGAAATTAGCTTGAAATCTGTGAAAACATCAAAATTAAGCTAAATCCTCGCTAAATCATGGTTATTTCACGAAACATTCTTGTAACGTTGAAATTCAACGAAATAACGTGTTTCGCAGTGAAAGTAGCTTGAAATCTGTAAAAACATCAAAATTAAGCTAAATCTTCGCTAAATCATGGTTATTTCACGAAACATTCATGAAACGTTGAAATTCAACGAAATAATGTGTTTCGCAGTGAAAGAAGCTTGAAATCTATGAAAACATCAAAAACAGCTAAATCTTCGCTAAAGCCTTGGTTATTTCACGAAACAGTCACGAAACGATGAAATTCAACGAAATAACGTGTTTGGCAGGGAAAGTAGCTTGAAATCGATGAAAACATCAAAATTAAGCTAAATCTTCGCTAAACAATGGTTAATTCACGAAACATTAGTGAAACGATGAAATTCAACGAAATAACGTCTTTCGCATTGAAATTAGCTTGAAATCTGTAAAAACATCAAAATTAAGCTAAATCTTCGCTAAATCATGGTTATTTCACGAAACATTCATGAAACGTTGAAATTTAACGAAATAACGTGTTTCGCAGAGAAAGTAGCTTGAAATCTATGAAAACATCAAAATTAAGCTAAATCTTAGCTAAATCATGGTTATTTCACGAAACATTCATGAAACGATGAAATTCAACCAAATAACGTGTTTCGCAGTGAAAGTAGCTTGAAATCTATGAAAACATCAAAGTTAAGCTAAATCTTCGCTAAATCATGGTTATTTCACGAAACATTCATAAAACGTTGAAATTCAACGAAATAACGTGTTTCGCAGTGAAATTAGCTTGAAATCTGTGAAAACATCAAAATTAAGCTAAATCCTCGCTAAATCATGGTTATTTCACGAAACATTCATGAAACGTTGAAATTCAACGAAATAACGTGTTTCGCAGTGAAAGTAGCTTGAAATCTGTAAAAACATCAAAATTAAGCTAAATCTTCGCTAAATCATGGTTATTTCACGAAACATTCATGAAACGTTGAAATTCAACGAAATAATGTGTTTCGCAGTGAAAGAAGCTTGAAATCTATGAAAACATCAAAAACAGCTAAATCTTCGCTAAATCCTTGGTTATTTCACGAAACATTCACGAAACGATGAAATTCAACGAAATAACGTGTTTCGCAGGGAAAGTAGCTTGAAATCGATGAAAACATCAAAATTAAGCTAAATCTTCGCTAAATAATGGTTAATTCACGAAACATTCATGAAACGATGAAATTCAACGAAAGAACCTGTTTCGCAGTGAAAGTAGCTTGAAATCTGTAAAAACATAATAATTAAGCTAAATCTTCGCTATACCATGGTTATTTCACGAAACATTCATGAACCGATGTAATTCAACGAAATAACGTGTTTCGCAGTGAAAGTAGCTTGAAATCTATGAAAACATCAAAATTAAGCTAAATCTTCGCTATATCATGGTTATTTCACGAAACATTCATGAAACGTTGAAATTCAACGAAATAACGTCTTTCGCATTGATATTTGCTTGAAATCTGTAAAAACCTCAAAATTAAGCTAAATCTTCGTTAAATCATGGTTATTTCACGAAACATTCATGAAACGATGAAATTCAACGAAATTACGTGTTGCGCGGTAAAAGTAGCTTGAAATCTATGAAAACATCAAAATAAAACTAAATCTTCTCTAAATCCTGGTTATTTCACGAAACATTCATTAAACGATGAAATTCAAAGAAATAACGTGTTCGCAGTGAAAGTAGCTTGAAATCTATGAATACGTCAAAATGAAGATAAATCTTCGCTAAATCATGGTTATTTCACGTAACTTTCATGAAACGTTGAAGTTCAACGAAATAACGTGTTTCGCAGAGAATGTAGCTTGAAATCTATGAAAACATCAAAATTAAGCTAAATCTTTGCTAAATCATCGTTATTTCACGGAACATTCATGAAACGATGAAATTCAACGAAATAACGTGTTTCGCATTGAAAGAAGCTTGAAATCTATGAAAACATCAAATAAAGCTAAATCTTCGCTAAATAATGGTTATTTCACAAAACACATGAAACGATGAAATTCAACGAAATAAAGTGTTTCGCATTGAAAGAAGCTTGAAATCTCTGAAAACATCAAAATTAAGCTAAATCTTCGCTAGATCATGGGTTATTTCACGAAACTTTCAGTGAAACGTTGAAATTCAACGTAATAACGTGCTTCGCAGTGAAAGTAGCTTGAAATCTATGAAAACATCAAAGTTCCAGCTGATACTCGCTGATCATGGTTGTTTCACGAAACATTCATGAAACGTTGAAATTCAACGAAATAACGTGTTTCGCAGTGAAAGTAGCTTGAAATCTGTAAAAACATCAAAATTAAGCTAAATCTTTCGTATCCATGGTTATTTCACGAAACATTAATGAAACGATGAAATTCAACAAATGACATTTTTCATTGAAATTAGCTTGATATCTGTAAAAACATCAAAATTAAGCTAAATCTTCGCTAAATCATGGTTATTTCACGAAACATTCATGAAACGATGAAATTCAACGAAATAACGTGTTTCGCAGTGAAAGTAGCTTGAAATCTATGAAATATCAAAATTACGCTAATTCTTCTCTAAATCCTGGTTATTTCACGAAACATTCATGAAACGTTGAAATTCAACGAAATAACGTGTTTCGCAGTGAAATTAGCTTGAAATCTGTGAAAACATCAAAATTAAGCTAAATCCTCGCTAAATCATGGTTATTTCACGAAACATTCTTGTAACGTTGAAATTCAACGAAATAACGTGTTTCGCAGTGAAAGTAGCTTGAAATCTGTAAAAACATCAAAATTAAGCTAAATCTTCGCTAAATCATGGTTATTTCACGAAACATTCATGAAACGATGAAATTCAACGAAATAACGTGTTTCGCAGTGAAAGTAGCTGGAAAACTATGAAAACATCAAAATTAAGCTAAATCTTCGCTAAATCATGGTTATTTCACGAAACATTCATGAAACGATGAAATTGAAAGAAACAACGTGTTTCGCAGTGAAAGTAACAAGATATCTATGAAAGCATCAAAATTAAGCTAAATCTTCGCTAAACAATGGTTATTTCACGAAACAATCATGAAACGATGAAATTCAACGAAATAACGTGTATCGCAGTGAAAGAAGTTAGATATCCATGAAAACATCAAAATTAAGTTAAATATTCGCTAAATCATGGTTATTTCACGAAACATTCATTAAACGATGAAATTCAAAGAAATAACGTGTTTCGCAGTGAAAGTAGCTTGAAATATATGAAAACATCAAAATTAAGCTAAATCTTAGCTAAATCATGGTTATTTCACGAAACATTCATGAAACGATTAAATTCAACGAAATAACGTGTTTCGCAGTGAAAGTAGCTTGAAATCTATGAAAACATCAAAATTAAGCTAAATCTTCGCTAACTCATGGTTATTTCAAGAAACATTCATGAAACGTTGAAATTCAACGAAATAACGTGTTTCGCAGTGAAATTAGCTTGAAATCTGTGAAATATCAAAATTAAGCAAAATCCTCGCTAAATCATGGTTATTTCACGAAACATTCATGAAACGTTGAAATTCAACGAAATAACGTGTTTCGCAGTGAAAGTAGCTTGAAATCTGTAAAAACATCAAAATTAAGCTAAATCTTCGCTAAATCATGGTTATTTCACGAAACATTCATGAAACGTTGAAATTCAACGAAATAATGTGTTTCGCAGTGAAAGATGCTTGAAATCTATGAAAACATCAAAAACAGCTAAATCTTCGCTAAAGCCTTGGTTATTTCACGAAACAGTCACGAAACGATGAAATTCAACGAAATAACGTGTTTGGCAGGGAAAGTAGCTTGAAATCGATGAAAACATCAAAATTAAGCTAAATCTTCGCTAAACAATGGTTAATTCACGAAACATTCATGAAACGATGAAATTCAACGAAAGAACCTGTTTCGCAGTGAAAGTAGCTTGAAATCTGTAAAAACATAATAATTAAGCTAAATCTTCGCTATACCATGGTTATTTCACGAAACATTCATGAACCGATGAAATTCAACGAAATAACGTGTTCCGCAGTGAAAGTAGCTTGAAATCTATGAAAACATCAAAATTAAGCTAAATCTTCGCTATATCATGGTTATTTCACGAAACATTCATGAAACGTTGAAATTCAACGAAATAACGTCTTTCTCATTGAAATTAGCTTGAAATCTGTAAAAACCTCAAAATTAAGCTAAATCTTCGCTAAATCATGGTTATTTCACGAAACATTCATGAAACGATGAAATTCAACGAAATAAGGTGTTGCGCAGTGAAAGTAGCTTGAAATCTATAAAAACATCAAAATAAAACTATATCTTCTCTAAATCCTGGTTATTTCACGAAACATTCATTAAACGATGAAATTCAAAGAAATAACGTGTTCGCAGTGAAAGTATCTTGAAATCTATGAATACGTCAAAATGAATATAAATCTTCGCTAAATCATGGTTATTTCACGTAACTTTCATGAAACGTTGAAGTTCAACGAAATAACGTGTTTCGCAGAGAAAGTAGCTTGAAATCTATGAAAACATCAAAATTAAGCTAAATCTTCGCTAAATCATGGTTATTTCACGAAACGTTCATGAAACGATGAAATTCAACGAAATAAAGTGTTTCGCATTGAAAGAAGCTTGAAATCTATGAAAACATCAAATAAAGCTAAATCTTCGCTAAATAATGGTTATTTCACGAAACATTCATGAAACGATGAAATTCAACGAAATAAAGTGTTTCGCATTGAAAGAAGCTTGAAATCTATGAAAACATCAAAATTAAGCTAAATCTTCGCTATATCATGGTTATTTCACGAAACATTCATGAAACGATGAAATTCAACGAAATAACGTGTTTCGCAGGGAAAGTAGCTTGAAATCTGTAAAAACATCATAATTATGCTAAATCTTCGCTATACCATGGTTATTTCACGAAACATTAATGAAACGATGAAATTCAACGAAATAACGTGTTTTGCAGTGAAAGTAGCTTGAAATCTATGAAAACATCAAAATTAAGCTAAATCTTCGCTAAATCATGGTTATTTCACGAAACATTCATGAACCGATGAAATTCAACGAAATAACGTGTTTCGCAGTGAAAGTAGCTTGAAATCTATGAAAACATCAAAATTAAGCTAAATCTTCGCTACATCATGGTTATTTCACGAAACATTCATGAAAAGTTGAAATTCAACGAAATAACGTCTTTCGCATTGAAATTAGCTTGAAATCTGTAAAATCATCAAAATTAAGCTAAATCTTCGCTAAATCATGGTTATTTCACGAAACATTCATGAAACGATGAAATTCAACGAAAGAACCTGTTTCGCAGTGAAAGTAGCTTGAAATCTGTAAAAACACAATAATTAAGCTAAATCTTCGCTATACCATGGTTATTTCACGAAACATTAATGAAACGATGAAATTCAACGAAATAACGTGTTTCGCAGTGAAAGTAGCTTGAAAACTATGAAAACATCAAAATTAAGCTAAATCTTCGCTAAATAATGGTTATTTCACGAAACATTCATGAAACGATGAAATTCAACGAAATAAAGTGTTTCGCATTGAAAGAAGCTTGAAATCTATGAAAACATCAAATAAAGCTAAATCTTCGCTAAATCGTGGTTATTTCACGAAAGATTCATGAAACGTTGAAATTCAAGGAAATAACGTTTTTCGCAGTGAAAGTAGCTAGTTATCCATGAAAACATCATAATTAGTCTAAATCTTCGCTAAATCCTTGGTTATTTCACGAAACATTCATGAAACGATGAAATTCAACGAAATAACGTGTTTCGCAGGGAAAGTAGCTTGAAATCGATGAAAACATCAAAATTAAGCTAAATCTTCGCTAAATAATAGTTAATTCACGAAACATTCATGAAACGATGAAATTCAACGAAAGAAACTGTTTCGCAGTGAAAGTAGCTTGAAATCTGTAAAAACATCATAATTAAGCTAAATCTTCGCTATATCATGGTTACTTCACGAAACATTCATCAAACGTTGAAATTCAACGAAATAACGTCTTACGCATTGAAATTAGTTTGAAATCTGTAAAAACATCAAAATTAAGCTAAATCTTCGCTAAATAATAGTTAATTAACGAAACATTCTTGAAACGATGAAATTCTACGAAAGAACCTGTTTCGCAGTGAAAGTTGCTTGAAATCTGAAAAAACATCATAATTAAGCTAAATCTTCGCTAAATCATGGTTTTTTCACGAAACATTCATGAACCAATGAAATTCAACGAAATAACGTGTTTCGCAGTGAAAGTAGCTTGAAAGCATCAAAATTAAGCTAAATCTTCGCTAAATCATGGTTATTTCACGAAACATTCATGAAACGTTGATATTCAACGAAATAACGTGTTTCGCAGTGAAATTAGCTTGAAATCTATGAAAACATCAAAAACAGCTAAATCTTCGCTAAATCCTTGGTTATTTCACGAAACATTCACGAAACGATGAAATTCAACGAAATAAGGTGTTTCGCAGGGAAAGTAGCTTGAAATCGATGAAAACATCAAAATTAAGCTATATCTTCGCTAAATAATGGTTAATTCACGAAACAATCATGAAACGTTGACATTCAACGAAATAACGTGTTTCGCAGTGAGAGTAGCTTGAAATCTATGAAAACATCAAAATTAAGCTAAATCTTCGCTAAATCCTGGTTATTTCACGAAACTTTCATGAAACGTTGAAATTCAACGAAAAAAAGTGTTTCGCAGTGAAAGTAGCTTGAAATCTGTAAAAACATCAAAATTAAGCTAAATCTTCGCTAAATCGTGATTATTTCACGAAACATTCATGAGACGATGAACTTCAACGAAATAACGTGTTTCGCAGTGAAAGTAGCTTGAAATCTGTGAATACATCAAAATTAAGCTAAATCTTCGCTAAATCATGTTCATATCACGAAACAATCATGAAACGTTGAAATTCAACGAAATAACGTGTTTCGCAGTGTAATTAGCTAGTTATCCATGAAAACATCATAATTAGTCTATATCTTCGCTAAATACAGGATATTTCACGAAACATTCATGAAACGATGAAATTCAACGAAATAACGTGTTTCGCAGTGAAAGTAGCTTGAAATCTATGAAAAAATTAAAAATTAAGCTAAATCTTCGCTAAATCATGGTTATTTCACGAAACATTCATGAAACGATGAAATTCATCGAAATAACGTGTATAGCAGTGAAAGTAGCTTGAAATCTATGAAAACATCAAAATCAAGCTAAATCTTCGCTAAATGATGGTTATTTCACGAAACATTCATGAAACGATGAAATTCAACCAAATAACGTGTTTCGCAGAGAAAGTAGCTTGAAATCTATGAAAACATCAAAATTAAGCTAAATCTTCGCTAAATAATGGTTATTTCACGACACATTCATGAAGCGATGAAATTCAACGAAATAACGTGTTTCGCAGTGAAAGTAGCTTGAAATCTATGAAAACATCAAAATTAAGCTAGATCTTCGCTAAATCATGGTTATTTCACGAAACATTCATGAGACGTTGAAATTCAACGAAATAACGTGTTTCGCAGTGAAAGTAGCTTGTAATCTTTGAAAACATCAAAATTAAGCTAAATCGTCGCTAAATGATGGATATTTCACGAAACATTCATGAAACGTTGAAATTCAACGAAATAACGTGTTTCGCTGTGAAAGTAGCTAGTTATCCATGAAACATCATAATTAGTCTAAACCTTCGCTAAATCCTGGTTATTTCACGAAACATTCATGAAACGATGAAATTCAACGAAATAACGTGTTTCGCAGTGAAAGTAGCTTGAAATCTATGAAAACATCAAAATTAATCTAAATCTTCGCTAAATCATGGTTATTTCACGAAACATTCATGAAACGATGAAATTCAACGAAATAACGTGTTTCGCAGTGAAAGTAGCTTGATATCTATGAAAACATCAAAATTAAGCTAAATCTTCGCTAAATCATGGTTATTTCACGAAACATTCATGAAACGATGAAATTCAACGAAATAACGTGTTTCGCAGTGAAAGTAGCTTGAAATCTATGAAAACATCAAAATTAAGCTAAATCTTCGCTAAATCATGGTTATTTCACGAAACATTCATGAAACGATGAAATTCAACGAAATAACGTGTTTCGCAGTGAAAGTTGCTTGATATCTGTGAAAACATCAAAACTAATCTAAATCTTCGCTAAATCATGGTTATTTCAAGAAACATTCATGAAACAATGAAATTCAAGGAAATAATGTGTTACGCAGTGAAAGTAGTTTGAAATCTATGAAAACATCAAAATTAAGCTAAATCTTCGCTAAATCAAGGTTATATCACGAAACATTCATGAAACGATGAAATTCAACGAAATAACGTGTTTCGCAGGGAAATTAGCTTGAAATCGATGAAAACTTCAAAATTGAGCTAAATCTTCGCTAAATAATGGTTATTTCACGAAACATTCATGAAACGAAGAATTCAACGAAAGAACATGTTTCGCAGTGAAAGTAGCTTGAAATCTGTAAAAACATCAAAATTAAGCTAAGTCTTCGCTACATCATGATTATTTCACGAAACAATCATGAAACGATGAAATTCAACGAAATAACGTGTTTCGCTGTGAAAGTAGCTAGTTATCCATGAAACATCATAATTAGTCTCAGCCTTTGCTAAATCCTGGTTATTTCACGAAACATTCATGAAACGATGATATTCAACGAAATAACGTGTTTCGCAGTGAAAGAAGCTTGAAATCTATGAAAACATCAAAATTAAGCTAAATCTTCGCTAAATCATGGTTATTTCACGAAACATTCATGAACGATGAAATTCAACGAAATAACGTGTTTCGCAGTGAAAGTAGCTTGAAATATATGAAAACATCAAAATTAAGCTAAATCTTCGCTAAATCATGGTTATTTCACGAAACATTCATGAAACGATGAAATTCAACGAAATAACGTGTTTCGCAGTGAAAGTAGCTTGAAATCTATGAAAACATCAAAATTAAGCTAAATCTTCGCTAAATGATGGTTATTTCACGAAACATTCATGAAACGATGAAATTCAACGAAATAACGTGTTTCGCAGTGAAAGTAGCTTGATATCTGTGAAAACATCAAAATTAAGCTAAATCTTCGCTAAATCATGGTTATTTCAAGAAACATTCATGAAACAATGAAATTCAAGGAAATAACGTGTTTCGCAGTGAAAGAAGCTGAAATCTATGAAAACATCAAAATTAAGCTAAATCTTCGCTAAATCATGGTTATTTCACGAAACATTCATGAAGCGATGAAATTCAACGAAATAACGTGTTTCGCAGTGAAAGTAGCTTGAAATCTATGAAAACATCAAAATTAAGCTAAATCTTCGCTAAATCATGGTTTTTTCACGAAACATTCATGAAACGATGAAATTCATCGAAATAACGTGTTTCGCAGTGAAAGTAGCTTGAAATCTATGAAAACATCAAAATTAAGCTAAATCTTCGCTAAATCATGGTTATTTCACGAAACATTCATGAAACGATGATATTCAACGAAATAACGTGTTTCGCAGTGAAAGAAGCTTGAAATCTATGAAAACATCAAAATTAAGCTAAATCTTCGCTTAATCATGGTTATTTCACGGAACATTCATGAAACGATGAAATTCAACGAAATAACGTGTTTCGCAGTGGAAGTAGCTTGAAAACTATGAAAACTTCAAAACTAAGCTAAATCTTCGCAAAATCATGGTTATTTCACGAAACATTCATGAAACGATGAAATTCAACGAAATAACGTGTTTCGCAGTGAAAGTTGCTTGATATCTGAGAAAACTTCAAAACTAATCTAAATCTTCGCTAAATCATGGTTATTTCAAGAAACATTCATGAAACGATGAAATTCAATGAAATAATGTGTTACGCAGTGAAATTAGTTTGAAATCTATGAAAACATCAAAATTAAGCTAAATCTTCGCTATATCAAGGTTATATCACGAAACATTCATGAAACGATGAAATTCAACGAAATAACGTGTTTCGCAGGGAAATTAGCTTGAAATCGATGAAAACTTCAAAATTGAGCTAAATCTTCGCTAAATAATGGTTATTTCACGAAACATTCATGAAACGAAGAATTCAACGAAAGAACATATTTCGCAGTGAAAGTAGCTTGAAATCTGTAAGAACATCAAAATTAAGCTAAATCTTCGCTAAATCATGGTTATTTCACAAAACATACATGAAACGATGAAATTCAACGAAATAACGTGTTTCGCACGGAAAGTAGCTTCAAATCGATGAAAACATCAAAATTAAGCTAAATCTTCGCAAAATAATGGTTAATTCACGAAACATTCATGAAACGATGAAATTCAACGAAAGAACCTGTTTCGCAGTGAAAGTAGCTAGTTATCCATGAAATCATCATAATTTGTCTAAATCTTCGCTAAATCATGGTTATTTCACGAAACATTCATGAAACGTTGAAATTCAACGAAATAACGTGTTTCGCAGTGAAAGTAGCTTGAAATATGTGAATACATCAAAATTAAGCTAAATCTTCGCTAAATTATGGTTATTTCACGAAACATTCATGAAACGATGAAATTCAACGAAATAACGTGTTTCGCAGTGAAAGTAGCTTGAAATCTATGAAAACATCATAATTAAGCTAAATCTTCGCTAAATCGTGGTTATTACACGAAACTTTCGTGAGACGTTGAAATTCAACGAAATAACGTGTTTCGCAGTGAAAGTAACTTGAAATCAGTGAATACATCAAAATTAAGCTAAATCTTCGCTAAATCATGGTTATTTCACGAAACATTCATGAACCAATGAAATTCAACGAAATAACGTGTTTCGCAGTGAAAGTAGCTTGAAATCTATGAAAACATCAAAATTAAGCTAAATCTTCGCTATATCATGGTTATTTCACGAAACATTCATGAAACGTTGAAATTCAACGAAATAACGTCTTTCGCATTGAAATTAGCTTGAAATCAGTAAAAACATCAAAATTAAGCTAAATCTTCGCTAAATCATGGTTATTTCACGAAACATTCATGAAACGATGAAATTCAACGAAAGAACCTGTTTCGCAGTGAAAGTAGCTTGAAAACTATGAAAACATCAAAATTAAGCTAAATCTTCGCTAAATAATGGTTATTTCACGAAACATTCATGAAACGATGAAATTCAACGAAATAAAGTGTTTCGCATTGAAAGAAGCTTGAAATCTATGAAAACATCAAATAAAGCTAAATCTTCGCTAAATCGTGGTTATTTCACGAAAGATTCATGAAACGTTGAAATTCAAGGAAATAACGTTTTTCGCAGTGAAAGTAGCTAGTTATCCATGAAAACATCATAATTAGTCTAAATCTTCGCTAAATCCTTGGTTATTTCACGAAACATTCATGAAACGATGAAATTCAACGAAATAACGTGTTTCGCAGGGAAAGTAGCTTGAAATCGATGAAAACATCAAAATTAAGCTAAATCTTCGCTAAATAATAGTTAATTCACGAAACATTCATGAAACGATGAAATTCAACGAAAGAAACTCTTTCGCAGTGAAAGTAGCTTGAAATCTGTAAAAACATCATAATTAAGCTAAATCTTCGCTATATCATGGTTACTTCACGAAACATTCATCAAACGTTGAAATTCAACGAAATAACGTCTTTCGCATTGAAATTAGTTTGAAATCTGTAAAAACATCAAAATTAAGCTATATCTTCGCTAAATAATAGTTAATTCACGAAACATTCTTGAAACGATGAAATTCTACGAAAGAACCTGTTTCGCAGTGAAAGTTGCTTGAAATCTGAAAAAACATCATAATTAAGCTAAATCTTCGCTAAATCATGGTTTTTTCACGAAACATTCATGAACCGATGAAATTCAACGAAATAACGTGTTTCGCAGTGAAAGTAGCTTGAAAACATCAAAATTAAGCTAAATCTTCGCTAAATCATGGTTATTTCACGAAACATTCATGAAACGTTGATATTCAACGAAATAACGTGTTTCGCAGTGAAATTAGCTTGAAATCTGTGAAAACATCAAAATCAAGCTAAATCTTCGCTTAATCATGGTTATTTCACGAAACATTCATGAAACGATGAAATTCAACGAAAGAACCTGTTTCGCAGTGAAAGTAGCTAGTTATCCATGAAATCATCATAATTTGTCTAAATCTTCGCTAAATCATGGTTATTTCACGAAACATTCATGAAACGTTGAAATTCAACGAAATAACGTGTTTCGCAGTGAAAGAAGCTTGAAATATGTGAATACATCAAAATTAAGCTAAATCTTCGCTAAATCATGGTTATTTCACGAAACATTAATGAAACGATGAAATTCAACCAAATAACGTGTTTCGCAGTGAAAGTAGCTTGAAATCTATGAAAACATCAAAATTAAGCTAAATCTTCGCTAAATCGTGGTTATTACACGAAACATTCGTGAGACGTTGAAATTCAACGAAATAACGTGTTTCGCAGTGAAAGTAGCTTGAAATCAGTGAATACATCAAAATTAAGCTAAATCTTCGCTAAATCACGGTTATTTCACGAAACATTCATGAAGCGATGAAATTCAACGAAATAACGTGTTTAATCAAGCTAAATCTTCGCTAAATGATGGTTATTTCACGAAACATTCATGAAACGATGAAATTCAACCAAATAACGTGTTTCGCAGAGAAAGTAGCTTGAAATCTATGAAAACATCAAAATTAAGCTAAATCTTCGCTAAATCATGGTTATTTCACGACACATTCATGAAGCGATGAAATTCAACGAAATAACGTGTTTCGCAGTGAAAGTAGCTTGAAATCTATGAAAACATCAAAATTAAGCTAGATCTTCGCTAAATCATGGTTATTTCACGAAACATTCATGAAACGTTGAAATTCAACGAAATAACGTGTTTCGCAGTGAAAGTAGCTTGAAATCTGTGAAAACATCAAAATTAAGCTAAATCGTCGCTTAATGATGGATACTTCACGAAACATTCATGAAACGTTGAAATTCAACGAAATAACGTGTTTCGCTGTGAAAGTAGCTAGTTATCCATGAAACACATAATTAGTCTCAACCTTCGCTAAATCCTGGTTATTTCACGAAACATTCATGAAACGATGATATTTGAAATTAAGTAATGTGTTTACAAACCGAAAGAAGTCGTAACTCATGAAAACATTAAAATTAAGCCAAAACTTCGGCTAAATCATGGCCATTCATGAAACATTCATGAAGCGGATGAAATTCTAATGAAATAACGTGTCTCATAGTGAAAGTAGCTTGACACTGAAAACATCAAAATTAAGCTAAATCTTCGTGAAATCACGGCTTTTTCAATGAAACATTCATGAAACGATAAAATTCATCGGAAGCAATGTGCATTGAGTGAAAGCAGCCAATTTACTAAACATCAAAATCAAGCTAAATCTTCGCTAAATCATGGTTATTTCACGAAACATTCATGAAACGATGAAATTCAACGAAATAACGTGTTTCGCAGTGAAAGTAGCTTGAAATCTATGAAAACATCAAAATTAAGCTAGATCTTCGCTAAATCATGGTTATTTCACGAAACATTCATGAGACGTTGAAATTCAACGAAATAACGTGTTTCGCAGTGAAAGTAGCTTGAAATCTTTGAAAACATCAAAATTAAGCTAAATCGTCGCTAAATGATGGATATTTCACGAAACATTCATGAAACGTTGAAATTCAACGAAATAACGTGTTTCGCTGTGAAAGTAGCTAGTTATCAATGAAACATCATAATTAGTCTAAACCTTCGCTAAATCCTGGTTATTTCACGAAACATTCATGAAACGATGATATTCAACGAAATAACGTGTTTCGCAGTGAAAGAAGCTTGAAATCTATGAAAACATCAAAATTAAGCTAAATCTTCGCTAAATCATGGTTATTTCACGAAACATTCATGAAACGATGAAATTCAACGAAATAACGTGTTTCGCAGTGAAAGTAGCTTGAAATCTATGAAAACATCAAAATTAAGCTAAATCTTCGCTAAATTATGGTTATTTCACGAAACATTCAAGAAACGATGAAATTCAACGAAATAACGTGTTTCGCAGTGAAACCAGCTAGATATCCATGAAAACATAAATATTAAGCTAAATCTTCGCAAAATCATGGTTATTTCACGAAACATTCATGAATCGATGAAATTCAACGAAATAACGTGTTTCGCAGTGAAAGTTGCTTGATATCTGTGAAAACATCAAAACTAATCTAAATCTTCGCTAAATCATGGTTATTTCAAGAAACATTCATGAAACGATGAAATTCAATGAAATAATGTGTTACGCAGTTAAAGTAGTTTGAAATCTATGAAAACAACAAAATTAAGCTAAATCTTCGATAAATCAAGGTTATATCACGAAACATTCATGAAACGATGAAATTCAACGAAATAACGTGTTTCGCAGGGAAATTAGCTTGAAATCGATGAAAACTTCAAAATTGAGCTTAATCTTCGCTAAATAATGGTTATTTCACGAAACATTCATGAAACGAAGAATTCAACGAAAGAACATGTTTCGCAGTGAAAGTAGCTTGAAATCTGTAAAAACATCAAAATTAAGCTAAGTCTTCGCTACATCATGGTTATTTCACGAAACAATCATGAAACGATGAAATTCAACGAAATAACGTGTTTCTCAGTGAAAGTAGCTTGAAATCTATGAAAACATCAAAATTAAGCTAAATCTTCGCTAAATCATGGTTATTTCACGAAACATTCATGAACCGATGAAATTCAACGAAATAACGTGTTACGCAGTGAAAGTAGCTTGAAATCTATGAAATATCAAAATTAAGCTAAATCTTCGCTAAATCATGGTTATTTCACGAAACATTCATGAAACGATGAAATTCAACGAAATAACGTGTTTCGCATTGAAAGAAGCTTGAAATCTATGAAAACATCAAATAAAGCTAAATCTTCGCTAAATAATGGTTATTTCACGAAACATTCATCAAACGTTGAAATTCAACGAAATAAAGTGTTTCGCAGTGAAAGAAGGTTGAAATCTATGAAAACATCAATATTAAGCTAAATCTACGCTAAATCATTGTTATTTCACGAAACATTCATGAAACGATGAAATTCAACGAAATAACGTGTTTCGCAGTGAAAGTAGCTTGAAATCTATGAAAACATCAAAATTAAGCTAAATCTTCGCTAAATCATGGTTATTTCACGAAACATTCATGAAACGATGAAATACAACGAAATAAAGTGTTTCGCATTGAAAGAAGCTTGAAATCTATGAAAACATCAAATAAAGCTGAATCTTCGCTAAATAATGGTTATTTCACGAAACATTCATGAAACGTTGAAATTCAACGAAATAACGTGTTTCGCAGTGAAAGTAGCTTGAAATCTGTAAAAACATCAAAATAAGCTAAATCTTCGCTAAATCATGGTTATTTCACGAAACATTCATGAAACGTTGAAATTCAACGAAATAATGTGTTTCGCAGTGAAAGAAGCTTGAAATCTATGAAAACATCAAAAACAGCTAAATCTTCGCTATATCCTTGGTTATTTCACGAAACATTCACGAAACGATGAAATTCAACGAAATAACGTGTTTCGCAGGGAAAGTAGCTTGAAAGCGATGAAAACATCAAAATTAAGCTAAATCTTCGCTAAATAATGGTTAATTCACGAAACATTCATGAAACGTTGAAATTCAACGAAATAACGTCTTTCGCATTGAAATTAGCTTGAAATCTGTAAAAACATCAAAATTAAGCTAAATCTTCTCTAAATCATGGTTATTTCACGAAACATTCATGAAACGATGAAATTCAACGAAATAACGTGTTTCGCAGTGAAAGTAGCTTGAAATCTATGAAAACATCAAAATAAAGCTAAATCTTCTCTAAATCGTTGTTATTTCACGAAACATTCATTAAACGATGAAATTCAAAGAAATAACGTGTTCGCAGTGAAAGTAGCTTGAAATCTATGAATACGTCAAAATGAAGTTAAATCTTCGCTAAATCATGGTTATTTCACGAAACTTTCATGAAACGTTGAAGTTCAACGAAATAACGTGTTTCGCAGAGAAAGTAGCTTGAAATCTATGAAAACATCAAAATTAAGCTAAATCTTCGCTAAATCATGGTTATTTCACGAAACATTCATGAAAAGTTGAAATTCACCGAAGTAACGTGTTTCGCAGTGAAAGTAGCTAGTTATCCATGAAAACATCATAATTAGTCTAAATCTTCTCTAAATCCTGGTTATTTAACGAAACATTCATGAAACGATGAAATTCAACGAAATAACGTTGTTCGCAGTGAAAGAAGCTTGAAATCTATGAAAACATCAAAAAATGCTAAATCATCGATAAATAATGGTTGTTTCACGAAACATTCAGGAAACGATGAAATTCTACGGATTAACATGTTTCGCAGTGAAAGTAGCTTGAAATGTGTAAAAACAACAAATTTAAGCTAAATCTTCGCTAAATCATGGTTATTTCACAAAACATACATGAAACGATGAAATTCAACGAAATAACGTGTTTCGCAGGGAAAGTAGCTTCAAATCGATGAAAACATCAAAATTAAGCTAAATCTTCGCAAAATAATGGTTAATTCACGAAACATTCATGAAACGATGAAATTGAACGAAAGAACCTGTTTCGCAGTGAAAGTAGCTTGAAATCTATGAAAACATCAAAATTAAGCTAAATCTTCGCTAAATCATGGTTATTTCACGAAACATTCATGAAAAGTTGAAATTCAACGAAATAACGTGTTTCGCAGTGAAAGTAGCTTGAAATCTGTAAAAACATCAAAATTAAGCTAAATCTTCGCTAAATCATGGTTATTTCACGAAACATTCATGAAACGTTGAAATTCAACGAAATAATGTGTTTCGCAGTAAAAGAAGCTTGAAATCTATGAAAACATCAAAAACAGCTAAATCTTCGCTATATCCTTGGTTATTTCACGAAACATTCACGAAACGATGAAATTCAACGAAATAACGTGTTTCGCAGGGAAAGTAGCTTGAAAGCGATGAAAACATCAAAATTAAGCTAAATCTTCGCTAAATAATGGTTAATTCACGAAACATTCATGAAACGTTGAAATCCAACGAAATAACGTCTTTCGCATTGAAATTAGCTTGAAATCTGTAAAAACATCAAAATTAAGCTAAATCTTCTCTAAATCATGGTTATTTCACGAAACATTCATGAAACGATGAAATTCAACGAAATAACGTGTTTCGCAGTGAAAGTAGCTTGAAATCTATGAAAACATCAAAATAAAGCTAAATCTTCTCTAAATCGTGGTTATTTCACGAAAAATTCATTAAACGATGAAATTCAAAGAAATAACGTGTTCGCAGTGAAAGTAGCTTGAAATCTATGAATACGTCAAAATGAAGTTAAATCTTCGCTAAATAATGGTTATTTCACGAAACTTTCATGAAACGTTGAAGTTCTACGAAATAACGTGATTCGCAGAGAAAGTAGCTTGAAATCTATGAAAACATCAAAATTAAGCTAAATCTTCGCTAAATCATGGTTATTTCACGAAACATTCATGAAAAGTTGAAATTCACCGAAGTAACGTGTTTCGCAGTGAAAGTAGCTAGTTATCCATGAAAACATCATAATTAGTCTAAATCTTCTCTAAATCCTGGTTATTTAACGAAACATTCATGAAACGATGAAATTCAACGAAATAACGTTGTTCGCAGTGAAAGAAGCTTGAAATCTATGAAAACATCAAAAAATGATAAATCATCGATAAATAATGGTTGTTCCACGAAACATTCAGGAAACGATGAAATTATACGGATTAACATGTTTCGCAGTGAAAGTAGCTTGAAATGTGTAAAAACAACAAATTCAAGCTAAATCTTCGGTAAATCATGGTTATTTCACGAAACATTCATGAAGCGATGAAATTCAACGAAATAACGTGTTTTGCAGTGAAAGTAGCTTGAAATCTATGAAAACATCAAAATTAAGCTAGATCTTCGCTAAATCATGGTTATTTCACGAAACATTCATGAAACGATGAAATTCAACGAAATAACGTGTTTCGCAGTGAAAGTAGCTTGAAATCTATGAAAAAATCCAACTTAAGCTAAATCTTCGCTAAATCATGGTTATTTCACGAAACATTCATGAAACGATGAAATTCATCGAAATAACGTGTATAGCAGTGAAAGTAGCTTGAAATCTATGAAAACATCGAAATCAAGCTAAATCTTCGCTAAATGATGGTTATTTCACGAAACATTCATGAAACGATGAAATTCAACCAAATAACGTGTTTCGCAGAGAAAGTAGCTTGAAAACTATGAAAACATCAAAATTAAGCTAAATCTTCGCTAAATCATGGTAATTTCACGACACATTCATGAAGCGATGAAATTCAACGAAATAACGTGTTTCGCAGTGAAAGTAGCTTGAAATCTATGAAAACATCAAAATTAAGCTAGATCTTCGCTAAATCATGGTTATTTCACGAAACATTCATGAAACGTTGAAATTCAACGAAATAACGTGTTTCGCAGTGAAAGTAGCTTGAAATCTGTGAAAACATCAAAATTAAGCTAAATCGTCGCTTAATGATGGATACTTCACGAAACATTCATGAAACGTTGAAATTCAACGAAATAACGTGTTTGTGTGAAGTAGCGGTTATCCATGAAACATTATAATTAGTCTCACCTTCGCTAAATCCTGGTTATTTCACGAAACATTCATGAAAATGGAATCATTGAATGAAATAACGTGTTCTCGAGTGAAAGAAGTCTGAAATCTCTATGAAAACATCAAAATCAAGCCGAAATCTTCGCTGCAATTACGGCTATTTCACGGAAACATTCATGAAGCGATGAAATTCAACGAAATAACGTGTTTTGCAGCTGAAAGAAGCTCGACAGATGAAAGCATCAAAATTAAGCCGAAATCTTCGCTAAATCATGGTTTTTCACCGAAACATTCATGAAATGATGAAATTCATCGAAATAACGCTATCGCAGTGAAAGTAGCTTGAAGCCTATGAAAACATCAAAATCAAGCTAAATCTTCGCTAAATGATGGCTATTTCATGAAATATTTCATGAAACGATGAAATTCAACGAAATAACGTGTTTCAGAGCTAAGTAGCTTGAAATCTATGAAAACATCAAAATCAAGCTAGATCTTCGCTAACTCATGGTTATTTCACGAAACATTCATGAAACGTTGAAATTCAACGAAATAACGTGTTTCGCAGTGAAAGTAGCTTGAAATCTATGAAAACATCAAAATTAAGCTAAATCTTCGCTAAATCATGGTTATTTCACGAAACATTCATGAAACGTTGAAATTCAACGAAATAACGTGTTTCGCTGTGAAAGTAGCTAGTTATCCATGAAACATCATAATTAGTCTAAACCTTCGCTAAATCCTGGTTATTTCACGAAACATTCATGAAACGATGATATTCAACGAAATAACGTGTTTCGCAGTGAAAGAAGCTTGAAATCTATGGGAACATCAAAATTAAGCTAAATCTTCGTTAAATCATGGTTATTTCACGAAACATTCATGAAGCGATGAAATTCAACGAAATAACGTGTTTCGCAGTGAAAGTAGCTTGAAATCTATGAAAGCATCAAAATTAAGCTAAA
>JAUCRC010000175.1:0-24278 GCA_032399595.1 Tetragonula carbonaria
GATGTATGATGAACGATGTATGATGGACGATTATGGTGGATGATGTATGATGTAAGATGTATGATGTATGATGTATGATGTATGATGAACGATGTATGATGAACGATGTATGATGAACGATGTATGATGAACGATGTATGATGAACGATGTATGATGAACGATGTATGATGAACGATGTATGATGGACGATTATGGTGGATGATGTATGATGTAAGATGTATGATGTATGATGTATGATGTATGATGGACGATGTATGATGAACGATGTATGATGAACGATGTATGATGAACGATGTATGATGAACGATGTATGATGAACGATGTATGATGAACGATGTATGATGAACGATGTATGATGAACGATGTATGATGAACGATGTATGATGAACGATGTAAGATCGATGATGATGAATGAGAGATGAACGATGTATGATGAACGATGTATGATGAACGATGTATGATGAACGATGTATGATGAACGATGTATGATGTATGATGTATGACGTATGATGACGATGTTGATGATGATGATGATGATAAATGAATTATGACATGTAATGACATGATGTATGATGTACGATGTATGAAACGATGTATGATGAACGATGTATGATGAACGATGTATAACGATGACGATGTATGATTATGATGAATGATATATGATGTATGATGTATGATGTATGATGTATGATGTATGATGTATGATGTATGATGTATGATGAATGAAGAACGATGGACGATGTATGATGTATGATGTATGATGTATGATGTATGATGTATGATGTATGATGTATGATGTATGATGTAAGATTTGTGATGAACGATGTTTGACGAACGATGTATGATGAACGATGTATGATGGATGATGTATGGTGAACGATGTATGATGAACGATGTATGATGATCGATGTATGATGGACAATGTATGATGGACGATGTTAGATCGACGATGTATGATGAATGGCGTATGATGTATGACGTATGATGCGTGATGTATGATGTATGATGTATGATGTATGACGTATGATGTATGATGAACGATGAACGATATATGATGTTTGTTGAATGATGTACGATGTATGATGTAAGTTGTATGATGAACGATGTATGATGAACGATGTATGATGAACGATGTATGATGATCGATGTATGATGAACGATGTATGATGAACGATTTATGACGACTGATGTATGATGACCTATATATGATGAACGATGAACTATATATGACGTATGATGTTTTATTTATGAAGCAATATGTATGATGTATGACGTATGATGTATGATGTATGATGTATGACGTATAATGTATGATGAACGATGAACGATATATGATGTTTGTTGTATGATGTATGATGTATGATGAAAGATGTTAGATGAACGATGTTTGTCTAACGATGTATGAAAACGATGTATGATGAACGATATATGATGATCGACCTATGGTGAACAATGTATGATGAACGACGTTTGATGAACGGTGTATGACGAATGACGTGTTATGTATGACGTATGATGTATGATGTATGATGTATGATGTATGATGAACTATGTATGATGTATGAAGTATAATGTATGATGTATGGTGTATGGTGTATGATGTATGATGAATGATGAACGATGTATTATGAACGATTTATGATGAACGATGTTTGATGAACGATGTATGATGATCGATGTATGATGAACGATGTATGATGATCCACAAATGATGGACGATGTTTGACGACCGATGACCGATATATGGTGTACGACGAACGATAAATGATGTATGATGTGTTATGTATGATGTATGATGAATGATGTAATATGTATGATGAACGATGTTTGATGAACGGTGTATGATGAATGACGTATTATGTATGACGTATGATGAACGATGTATGATGAACGAAGTAAGATGAACGATGTATGATGAACGATGTATGATGTACAATGTATGATGCACTGTTCATGATGTATGATGTATGATGTCTGATGAACGATGTATGATGAACAATGTTTAATGAACAATGTATGATGTTTGATATATGATGAACGATGTATGATGAACGATGTATGATGAACGATGTATGACGACAGATGTATGATGACCGATACATGATGAACGATGAACGTTATATGATACATGATGTATGATTTATGAATTATGATGTATGATGTATGATGTATGATGTATGATGTATGATGAAAGATGAATGATGTATGATGTATGTTGTATGATGTATGTTGTATGATGTAGGATGTATGATGAACGATGTTTGACGAACGATGTATGATGAACGATGTATGATGAACGATGTATGATGAACGATGCATGATGAACGATGTATGATTACCGATGTATGACAACCGATGACCGATGTATGGTGTACGATGAAGGATATATGACGTATGATGCATGATTTATGATGTATGATGTATGATGTATGATGTGTGATGACCGAGGTATGATGAACGATGAACGATGTATGATTAATGACGTATGATGTATGATTTATGATGTATGATTTATTATGTATGATGTATGATGAACGATGATCGATGTATGATGTATGAAGTATGATGTGTGATGTATGATGAACATGTATGATGAACGATGTATGATGCATGATGGATGATGATGACGTGTGATGTATGATGAACATGTATGATGTATGTTGAACGATGTATGATGAACTTTGTATGATGACCTATGTATGATGACCGATGAATGATGAACGATGTATGATGAACGATGTATGACGCCAGATGTATGACGAACGATGTATTCAGAACTATGGATGATGACCGTTGTATGATGAACGATGTTTGATCAACGACGTATGATGTACTATGTATGATTACCGATGTATGATGAACGAGATATGATGTTCGATTAATGATGTATGCTGTATGATGTATGATTTATGATGTATGATGAACTATGTATGATGGACGATGTATGATGATCGATGTATGATGAACGATGTATGATGAACTTATGACGAATGATGTATGATGACGATGTATGATGAACGATGTATGATGAACGATGTATGATGAACGATGTATGATGAACGATGTATGATGAACGATGTATGATGTATGATGTATGATGAACGATGTATGATGAACGATGTATGATGAACGATGTATGATGAACGATGTATGATGAACGATGTATGATGAACGATGTATGATGAACGATGTATGATGAACGATGTATGATGAACAGATGATGGAATGATGTACGATATGATGATGTATGATGGGTATGATGACGTATGATGAATGATGTATGATGACGTGTTATGTATGATGTATGATGTATGATGTATGATGTATGATGTATGATGTATGATGTATGATGAATGATGTATGATGAACGATGTATGATGAACGATGTATGATGTACGATGTATGATGAACGATGTATGATGTTTGATGTATGAAGTATGAGACGATGTATTAACGACGATGTATCATGTATGTGATGTATGATGTGCGATGTATGATGAACGATGTATGATGATGATGTACGATGAACGATGTATGATGAACGATGTATGATGAACGATGTATTGTGACCGATGTATGAAGTACAATGGACGATGTATGATGAAGATGTATGATTATGATGTATGATGTATGATGTATGATGTATGATGTATGATGTATGTTGATGATATGATGTATGATGAAGTATAGATGTATGATGTATGATGTATGATGCATGATGTATGATGTATGATGTATGATGATGATGTATTTATGATGGATGATGTATGATGAACGATGTATGATGATGATGTATGATGAACGATGTATGATGAACGATGTATGATGAACGATGTATTATGACCTATGTATGATGAACGATGTAATGACGATCTTTGATGTATGATGTATGATGTATGATGTTAGATAAATGATGTATGATGTATGAGTATGATGTATGATGTATGATGTATGATGTATATGTATGCTGTATGATGTATGATTTATGATGTATGATGTATTATGTATGATGGTTGATGAATGATATTTGATGTATGATGAACGATGTACGATGAACCCTGTATGACGAATGATGTATGATGATCCGTGTATGATGAACGATGTATGATGAACGATGTATGATGAGCGATGTATTATGACCGATGTATGATGAACGAGTTATGATGTATGATGTACGTTGAACGATGTATGATGAACGATGTATTATGACCGATGTAAGATGCCCGATGTATGATGAACGATGTCTGATGAACGATGTATGATGAACGATGTATGATGGACGATGTATTCTGGACGATATATGATGACCGTTGTATGATGAACGACGTATTATGAACGAAGAGATATCAATGAATATATCAAAATTAATCATTGTCTCACATAGGACAATGTTTTTTCACGAAACATTCATAATAGATGAATATCAACGAAATATCCTGTTTCGGAGTAAAAGTAGCGTGATATCAAATAAAACATCTCACTTAAGCAATATCTTTCTTAGGCCAACAGCTTTTTCACGAATCCCTCATAAAACGATGAAATTCGACGAAATAACCTGATTCGCTTTGAAAGTAGAGAATTATTTATGAAAACATCAAAACTTCGCGAAATCTCACTTAGGTCAAAGGCATTACAGGAATCCTCCATAAAATACAAAATACATCTAAATATCGTGTTTCGCTGAGAATGTAACGAAATATCTATTAATATATCCAAATTAATCGCTATCTTTCATAGTATCTGGGCTTTTTCACTAATCCTACATAAAACGGTGAAAATGAACTGAATTACGTGTTTCGCAGTGAAAGTATCGGAATATCTAAGAAAACATCAAAACTAAGCGATATCTCAATTAGGTCAATGTCATTTCACCTCCATAAAACGAAGAAATTCAACTGAATAACGTGCTTCGCAGAGAAAGTAGCAAAATATCTGCGAAAACATCAAATTTATGTTTTATATCACTTAGGTCATCACCTATTACACGAGTTCCTCATAAAACGAAAAATTTTATTCAAATAACGTGTTTCCCTGTGTGAGATTCGAGATATATATTATAACATCAAGATTAAGCGATAACTCACTTAGGTCAACGGCTTTTTCATGGACACATCATTAAACGGTGTAATACTTCTAACTAACGTGTATCGCAATGACAGTAGAGAAACATCTGTTATAACATCAAAATTAATTGATAACACACTTAGGTCAACGGTTTTTCATGTATACTTCATAAAACGATGAAATTCAGAAGAATAGCGAATTTCGCATTGAAAGTAGCGAATTATCTATGAAAACATAAAAACAAAGCGATATCTCACTTAGGTCAAAGGCATTTCACGAATCCCCCTTAAAACGATGAAAATCAACTAAATAACGTGTATCGTAGAGAAAGTAGCGGAAATTCTATGAAAACATCAAAACTAAGCGATATCTTACTTAGGTCAAAGGCATCTCACGAACCGCCTTAAAACGATGAAATTCAACTAAATAACGTGTTTCGCAGTGAAAGTAGAGAAACATCTACGATAACATCAATATTATGTGATAACTCACTTAGTTCAACGGTTTTTCTCGAATCCTTCATATAACATTTAAATTCAAGTTAATAACGTGTTTCGCAGTGAAAGTAGCCAATTATCTTTGAAAACATCAAAACTATGCAATATCTCACTTAGGTCAACGGTTTTTTCTCGAATCCTCCAAGAACGGTGAAATTCAACCAGATAACTTGTTTCGCAAAGTAAGTAGCGAAATATCTATGAAAACATCAAAATTAAGCGACATCTCACTTAGGTCTTTGGATTTCTGACGAATCCTTCATAAAACGATGAAATTCAACTAAATAACGTCTTTCGCTGTGAAAGAAGCGAAATATGTATGAAAACAAGGAAATTATCTATATCTCACTTAGGTCATTGGCTTATTCACGAATCAGCCGTAAAACGATGAAATTCAGCAAAATAACTTTATTCGCATTACAAGTAGCGTGATATTTATGAAGATATCGAAATTAAGCTACCTCTCACTTAGGTCATTGCCTTATCACGAGTCTTTCATAAACCGATGGTATTCAACGGTATAACGCGTTCCGCAGTGAAAGTAGTGTATTATCTATGAAAACATCATAACGAAGCGATATCTCACTTAGGTCATAGGCATTGGAAGAATCCTCCAAACAGTGAAATATATCTAAATTACGTGTTTCGCTGAGAAAGCAGCGAAATATCTATGAATATATCAAAATTATTCGCTATCTTGCATAGGATCTAGGCTTTTTCACTAATCCAACATAAAACGATGAATATGAGCTAAATAACGTGTTTCGCAGTGAAAGTATCGGAATATCTAAGAAAACATCAAAACTAAACGGTATCTCAAATAGGTCCACGGCATTTCACATAACCTCCATTAAACAATGAATTTCGCCGAAATAACGTGTTTCGCTGAGAAAGTAGACAGATATTTATGTAAACATCTAAATTAAGAGATATTTCACTTAGGTCAATGCCTTATCACGAGGCTTTCATAAACCGATGGAATTCAACGGTATAACGCGTTCCGCAGTGAAAGTAGTGAATTATCTAGGAAAACATCAAAATTAAGCGATATCTCACTTAGGACAGAGGCATCATCACGATTCCTTCATTAAACGATGAAATTCAACGAAATAACCATTGTCACAGGGAAAGTAGCGAGATATCTATGAAAAGATCAGAAATAAACGATATCAAGCTTAGGTCAATGGATTTTTCTCGAATCCTACATAAAACGATGAAAATAAACGAAATACAAATTTTCGCAGTGATAGTAGCGAGATATATATGAAAACATCGATATTATGCTGTATCTCACTTAGGACAAGGGATTTTCCACGAACCCTTCAAAAAACGATCAAAATAAACGAAATAACGGGTTTCGCAGTGAAAGAAGCGAGATATCAATGAAAACATCATAATTAAGCGATATCTCACTTAGTTAAATGTTTCTTCACATTTCCGTCATAAAAAGTTGAATATCAACGAAATAACATGTTTCAAAGTGAGAGTAGCGAGATATCTATGAAAAGATCAATATTAAGTGTTATCACACTTACGTCAAATGCTTTATCACGAACCCGTCAGAAAGCGATGAAATTCAAAGAAATAAAGTGTTTCAGAGTGAATGAAGTGAGATATCTATGAAAACTTCCAAATTATGTTATCTCTCACTCAGGACATATGCATTATAACGAATCCTTCAAAAAACGTTGATATTCGACGATAAAACCCGCTTCGCAGTGAAAGTAGGGGCATATTCATGAAAACATCAAAGTTAAACTCTATCAATCTTAGGTGAAATGCTTTTTAATGAATCTCGCCTAAAACTATGGAATTCAACTAATTTACGTGTTCAGCAGTGAAAGTAGCGAAATATCTGTAAAAATATCAAAATTAAACGTTATCACCCATAGGACAAATGCCTTTTCACGAATCTTCCATAAACGATGTAATTTAACTAAATAAAGTTTTTCGCAGTGAATGCATCGAAATATCCATGAACACATCAAAATTAGGCGATATCTCACTTAGGACAAACCTTTTTCAATAATCTTTCGTAAAACGATGAAATTCAACTAGTTAACTTGTTTCGCTGTGAAATTAGCAAAATATTAATGACAACATCATAATTAACGATAACTCAGTTGAGTCAACGGCTTTTTCACGAATCCAACATGAAACGATGAAATTACACCAAATAACGTGTTCCGCAGTTACAGATGTTAGATATGTATGAGAACATCACCAAAAGCAATAGCTAACTTAGGTCAAAGTCTTTTTCTCGAATCCTTCATAAAAAAATGAAATACAACGGTATAACGCGTTTAAAAGTGAAAGTGGCGAGCTATTTATGAAAACATCTAAATTAAGCGGTATCTCACTTATGCCAAATGCTTTTTCACGCATCTTTCATAAAACGATGGAAATCAACTAAATAACGTGTTCCGCTGTGAAAATTGCGAAGTATCTATTAAAACTTCGAAATTAAGCTATATCTCGCTTTTTAAAATTCTTTTGCACGAATCCCGTTTAAAACGATGAAATTCCACGAAATGACGTGTTTCGCAGTGAAAGTAGCGTGTTATCTATGAAAACATCAAAATTTAGTTCATTTCACTTAGGTCAAAGGCTATTTCACTAATCCTTCATAAAAAGATGAAATTCAGCTTAATAAAGTGTTTCGCATTGAAAGTAGCGAAATATCCATTAAAACATAAAAACTAAGTGATATCTCACTTAGGTCAAAGGCTTATTCAAGAATTCTTCAATAAACGATGGATTTCAACGTAATAACGCGTTTCGCAGCGAAATTAGAGGTATATCTATGGAAACATTAAAATTAAGCTATATCTCACTTAGGTTAAAGGCTTTTACACGAATCCTACATAAAACGATGAATTTCGAAGAAATTACGTGGTTTTCATTAATATTTCAATCCTGTCACTGCGAAACAGTTTATTAAGTTTTAATTTCGTCGTTTTATGAATGATTCGTGATATACCCGTTGACCGACGTGTGATGTCGCTTAATTTTGATGTTAACATAGATATTTAGCAAATTTCACTGCGAAACATTTTATATAGCTGAATTTCAACGTTTTATAAAGGATTCGTGAGAATGCCTTTGACTTAAGTGAGATATCGCTTAATTTTGATGCCTGCCAAATACCTCCTAACACTCCCTGCGAAAAACGTTATATCGTTGAAATTCATCGTTTTATGAATGATTCGTGAGAAAGCCTTTGACCTAATTGAGATAAGACTTAATTTTGATGTTTTCATTGATATGACTCTCCTTTCTATACGAAACACGATATTTCGTTGAGTCTCATCGTTTCATCAGAGATTTGTGAAAAAGACATTGACCTAAGTTGGATATCGATTAATTTTAATGTTTTCATACATATTTGGCGACTTTCACTGCGAATCGCGTTATTTCTTTGTATTTCATTGATTTATGAAGAATTCGTGAAAAAGCTTATGACTTAAGTGCGATATAGCTCAATTTTGATGTGTTCATAGGTTAATCGCAATTTTCACTGCGAAATATGTTATTTAGTTGAATTTCATCGTTTTATGAATTTTTCGTCAAAAAGCCGGTGACCTAAGTGAGTTAACGATAATTTTGTTTTTTCATAGATATCTCCCTACATTCAATGCGAAACACGTTATTTTGTTGAATATCTTCCTTTTATGGATGAATCGAGAAAATGCCTTTGACCTATGTGAGATATCGCTTAATATTGATGTTTACATATATATTTCGCTACTTTCACTGCGAAACAGTATATTTCGTTGAATTTCACCGTTTTCTTAATGATTCGTAAAGAAGACTTGACCAAAGGGAGATATCCCTCGGTTATGATGTTTTCCTGGATATCCACAACTTCCATAACGTGGAAGGTATTTCTTTGAATTTCATCGTTTTATGAATGATTCGCGAAAAAGGTTTGACCTAAGTGAGATATCGCTTAATTTTGATGTTTTCATATTTAATAGCTTCTTTCACTGCGAAACATTTTATTTCGTTGAATTTCATCCTTTTATGAAAGATTCGTCAAAATGCCTTAGACCTCAGTAAGATGTCGCTTAATTTTGATGTTTTCATAGATATCTCTCTACTTTCACTGCGAAACCCGTTATTTCGTTTAATTTCGTCGTTTAATGAAGGTTTCGGGAAAAAGCATTGACCTATGTGAGCTCTCGCTTAATTTTGCAGTTTTCAATGATATTCCGATACTTTCACTTCAAAACACGTTATTTAGTTGAATTTCATCGTTTTTTGAAGATTTCGTGAAAAGCCTTTGATCTAAGTGAGTTACCGCTTGATTTTGATGTTTACAAGAATAATAGCAGCTTTCACTGCGAAACACGTAGTTTCGTTGAATTTCATAGTTTCATTAAGGTTTCGCGAAAAGCCTATAACCTAATTCAGATATAACACAATTTTGATGCATTCATAGATACATCGCTACTTTCTTAACGGAAGACGTTATTTTCTTAAATTTCTTCGGTTTGTGAAGGATTCGGGAAAAGCCCTTAACCTAATTGAATTATAGCTTAATTTGGATGTTTTCATATGTATTTCGCTATTTTCACTGCGAAACTCGTTATTTAGGAGAATTTCATTGTTTTGTGAAAGATTCGTGAAAAAGCCTTATACCTAAGTGAGATGTGTATTAATTTTGATGTTTACATGCATATTTCCCAACCTTCACTGCGAAAGCCGTTATTTCGTGGAATTCCATTGGTTTTTTGAGGTTTCGAGAAAAAGCCTTGACCTTGGTGAGGTACTACTTAATTTTGCTGTTTTCATTGATATTTCAATTGTTTTACAGCGACACATGTTATTTATTTTGAATTTTCTTGTGTTATGAACGTTTCGTGTAAAAGTCTTAGATATAAGATACCGCTTAATTTTAATATTTTCATAGTTATATCTCAACTTGCACTGCGAAACAAGTTAGTTAGTTGTATTACATCGTTTTATGAAGGATACGTAAAGAAGCCGTTGACCTAGGTGGGTTGTCGCATAATCATGTTGTTATCATTGATATTTCGCTACTTCCTCAGCGAAACACGTTATTTCGCTGAATTTCGTCGTTTTTGAAGGATTCGTGAAAAAGCCGAGGACCTATTTGAGATAAGGTTTAATTATGAAATTTTCAAAGATATTTCGCTACTTTCACTGCGAAACACGTAACTTAGTTAAATTTCATAATTTTATGAAGGATTCTTGAGAAAGCTATTGACCAAAGTGAGATATATCTTAATTTTTATGTTTTCATTGATATTTCATTACTGTCATTGCGAAACAGTTTATTACGTTGAATTCCATCAGTTTAAGAAAGATTCGTGAAAAAGCATTTGACCAATGTGAGATGTAACTTAATTTTGATGTTATCATATATATATCGTAATTTTCACTGCGATATAAGTTATTTAGATGAATTTCATCTTTTGTGAAGTTTTCGTGAAAAAGGCTATGACGGAAGTCAGTTGTCGCTTAATTTTGATGTTATCATAGATATGAAGCTACTGTCACTGCGAAACAAATTATGTCGTTGAGATTCATCGTTTTATAAGGAATTCGTGAAAAAGCCATTGATCTAAGTGAGATATCGCTTAATTTTGATATTACCATTGATGTTTCGCTACTTTCCGTCTGAAACTCGTTATTTATTTGAATTTCATAGTTTCGTGAAGAATTCGTGAAAAAGCCAATGACCAAAGTGAGATATATCTTAATTTCGATTACATCATAGATATTGCAGTACTGTCAGAGCGACACAGTTTATTAAGATGAATTTCATTGTTTTATGAAAGATTCGTAATAAAGGGTTTGACCTATGTGTGATGTCGATTAATTTTGATGTTTTCATATGTATTTAGCAAATTTCACTGCGAAACAAGTTATTAAGATGAATTACATGTTTTATGACGGATTCGTGAAAAAGCATGTGACCTAAGTGAGATAGAGGTTTGTGTTGATGTTTTCAGAGATGTTTCGCTACATTCACTGCGAAACAAGTTATTAAGTTGAATTTCATCGTTTTATGAAGGATACGCGAAAAAGCCTTAGACCCATGTGAGATGTCGTCTAATTTTGATGTTTTCTTAGATATTTCGAAACTTACAAGGTGAAACACGATATTTCGTTGAATTTCATCGTTCTACGAGGGATTCGCGAAAAAGCCGTATACTTAAGTGAGATAAAGATTAATTTTGACGTTTTCGTACATTTCTCACTACCTTCAATGAAATTCACGTTATTTAGTTGAATTTCATAGTTTTATGAAAGATTCGTGAAAATGCATTTGACTTATCTGAGGTATCGCTAATTTTGCTGTTTTTATAGATATTTCGCTACTTTCAGTGTGATACACGTTATTTAAATGTTTTTTATTTTTTTATGAAGGATTCGTGAAAAAGAAATTGTCCTATGTGAGATATAGCATAATTTTGATGTTTACAAAAATATTTCGCTACTTTCACTGCGAAACATTTTATTTAGTTGAAATTCATCGATTTATGTAGGTTTCGTGAAAAAGCCTTTGACCTAAGTGACATATCGCTTAATTTTGTTGTTTTATAGATATCTCTTACATTCACTGCAAAACATGTTAATTATTCTAATTTCATCGTTTTAGGAAGGATTCGTGAAAAAGCCTTTGCCCTAAGTGAGACATCGCTTAATTCTGGTGTTTTCACAGATATGCGCGCCTTTCACTGCGAAACACGGTATTTAGTTGAATTTCGTTTTATGTAGGATTCGTGAAAAAACCTAAGACCTAAGTATGATATCGCTTAATTTTGATGTTGTCATAACTATTTCGCTACCATCACCGCGAAACACGTTACTTAGTGGAATTTCATTGTTTTATGAAGGATTCTTGAAAATGCATTTGACCTAAGTGAGATATCGCTCAATTTTTATGTTTTCACAGATATTTCGCTACTTGCAATGGAGAACAAGTTAGTTAGTTGAATTCCATTGTTTTAAAAAGGATCCGTGAAAAACCTTTGACATAGGCGTCATATTTCTTAATTTTGGTGTTTTCATAGATATCTCCCAACTCTCACATCTATCACGTTATTTCAATTAATTTCTTCGTTTTGTGAAGGATTCGTGAAAGAGCTTTAGACCTAAGTGAGACATAGCTTATTGTGAAATTTACAGAGATATTTCTATTCTTTTTCTGCGAAATACGTTATTTCGTTGAATTTCATATATTTATTAATGATTCGTGAAAAAGGCTTTGACCAAACTGAGATATATCTTAATTTTGATGTATTCATATATATTTCATTCCTTTCATTGGGAAAAACGTTAGGTAGTTGATTTACATCGATTTATAAATATTCGCCAAAATGCTTCTGACCTATGTGAGATCTCGCTTAATTTTGATGTTTTCAGATATATCTCCCAACCTTCACTGCAAAACACGCTATTTCGTTTAATTTCATCGTTTTATGAAGGATTTGTGAAAAAGCCTTGACCTAAGTGAGATATCGCTTAATTATTATGTTTTCATTAATATCTCCTGTCTTTCACAGCGTAACACATTTCTAAGATAAATTTCTGCGTTCCATGGTGTATCATGAAAAAGCTTTTGTCCTAAGTGAGATATCGCTTAATTGTGATGTTTTCATAGATATTTCCCTACTTTCTCTGCAAAAGACGTTATTTCGTTGAATTTCATGGTTTTATGAGGAATTCGTGAAAAACCTATTGACCAAAGTGAGATATAGCTTAATTTTGAAGTTTTCATAGATATATCAATAATTTCACTAAGAAACACGTTATTACGGTGATTTTCTTCGTTTTATGAAGGATTCGTGAAAAAGCATTTGACCTAAATGAGATATCGCTTAATTTCTATGTTTTTATAGACATTTCGCTACTTTCACTGCGAAACATGTTAGTTAGTTGTATTTCATCGTTTTATGAAGGATTCGTGAAAAAGCCGTTGACATTAGTGAGTAATGAATAATCTTGATGTCTTCATAGATATTTCGCTAAGTTCTCTGCGAAATACGTTAATCAGTTGAATTTCATCGTGTTACGAAAGATGCGTGAAAAAGCCTTTGACAAGTATGATATCGCTTAATTTTTATGTTTTAATTTATATTTCTCTGCTTTCACAGCCAAACACGTAAATCACATGGGTTTCACTGTTTTATAAGGAATCCACGAAATAGACATTGACCTAAGTGTGATAACTCTAAATTTTGATGTTTTCATAGATGTATCCCTAATTTCCCTGCGACACAGGTTATACCGTCGAATAACATAGTTTTATGAGGGATTCGTGAGAAAGCCATTGCCCTAAGTGAGACATAGCATAATTAGGTTGTTTTCACAGATATCACACAACGCTAACAACGTAACACGTTATTTAGGTGAATTTCATGTTTTATGAATGATACGTGTAAAAGCCATTTACCTAATTGAAATATCGCCTAATTTTGATGCTTTCACTGATATCTTGCTACTTTCATTCCTAAAAAAGTTATTTCTTGAATTTCATTGCTTTATGATGTATTCGTGTTGAAGCCTTTGGCCTAAGTGAGATATTTGTTAATTTTGAAGGTTTCATAGATATCGCGCTTCTAAATTGCGAAACACGTTAGTTCGTTGAATTTCATCGTTTTAAGAAGGATTCGTGAAAATGCCTTTGACATAAGTGAGATATCGCTTAATTTTGATGATTTCATACGTATCACAATACTTTCACTGCGAAACACGTTCTCACGATGAATTTCATCGTTTTATGAAGGATTTGCGAAAAAGCTTCTGAATTAAGTGAGATATCAATTAATTTTGATGTTTTCATAGATGTTTCGTTACTTTCACTGCGAACACGTTAGTTAGTTGTATTTCATCGTTTTATGAATGTGTCGTGAAAAAGTCATTGACCGAACTGAGATATATCTTAATCTTGATGTTAATATAGGCATTTGCCGCTTTCACTGCGACACACGTTAGTTAGTTGTATTACACCGTTTTATGATGGATCCGGGAAAAAGCCGTTGACCTCGGTGAGTTATCGCTTAATCATGATGTTATCATAGATATCTCGAATCTCACACTGCGAAACAGGTTATGTAGATGAATTTCTTCGTTTTATGAAAGATTAGTGAAAAAGCCTTTTGACCAAAGTGAGATAAACCTTAATTTTGATGTTTTCATTGATATTACACTACTTACTCTGCGAAAATCTTATTTAGATCAATTTCATCGTTTTATGGAGGATTCGTCAAAAAGCATTTGACCTAAGTCAGATTTCGCTTTATTATGATGTTTTCAAAAATATCTCCCACCTCACACAGCGAAACGCGTTATTTCGATGAATTTCATAGTTTTATGAAGATCTCGTGAGAAAAAATGATTATGACCTAAGTGAGATATAAATTAGATTTGATGATTACACGGATATTTCGCTTCTCTCTCTGCGAAACACGTTATTTATATTAATTTCATCGTTTTAACGAGTATTCGTAGTATGCCTTTGACCTATGTGAGATATCGCTTAGTTTTGAAGTTTTCATACTTACTTCGCTACTTCCACTGTGATCAGGTTATTTAGATATATTTCATCGTTTTATGAAGGATTCGTGAAAAAGCCATTGACCTCAGTGAAATAAACCATAATTATGATGTTTACATAGATATTTCGCTACTTTCAATTCGAAACACGTTAATTAGTTGAATTTTAACCTTTTTATGAAGGAATCGTAGAAAAGCCTTTGACCAAAGTGTGATATATCCTAATTTTGATCGTTTCATATATATTTGGCTACTTTCACTGCGAAACACGTTATTTAATTCAATTTCATCGTTTTATGGAGGATTCGTGAAATAGCATAGGACCTATGTGAGATGTCGCTTAGTATTGATGTTTTGATAGATAATTCGCTACTTTCACTGTGAAAAACGATACTAAGTTGAATATCATTGTTTTATGAAGGATTCGTGAAAAACTGTTGACCTACGTGACATATCGCATTATTTTGATGTTATCATAGGTATTTCGCCAGTTTCACTGCGATACAAGTTAGTTAGTTTAATTACATTGTTTTATGAAGGATTCGTGAAAAAGACGTTGACATAGGTGTGTTATCGCTTAATCATGATGTTATCAGAAATATCTCGAAACTCACATTGCGAATCAAGTTATTTCGATTAATTTCATAGTTTTATGAAGAACTCGTATAAAAGGGTATGACCTAATTGAGATATAGCTTTAATTTGATGTTTTCATAGATATTTTGCTACTTTCACTTTGACACACGTTATTTCGTTTTATTTCATTATTTTATGACGGATTCGTGAAAAAGCCAATGTCCGAGGTGAGATGTCGCTTAATTTTGATGTTTTCGTAGATAATTCGCTACTTTCACTGCGAAACACGTTATTTAGATGAATTTTATCGTTTTATGATGGAATCGTGAAAAAGCCTTTGACCTAAGTGAGATACATCTTAATTCTGATGTTTACATATATATTTCGCTACTTTCACTGCGAAACATGTTATTTAGTTGAATTTCATAGTTTTATGAAGGATTCGTGATAAAGCCATTGACCTCAGGGAAATAAATCTTAATTTTAACATTTTACATATATATTCGCTACTTTCACTGCGAAAGCCGTTAATTAGATGGATTTTATCGTTTTTTAAATATCGCAGAAATCCTTTGAACTAAGTGAAATATATCTTAATTTTGATATTTTCATAGATATTTCGCTACTTCCACTGCGAATCAGGTTATTAAGTTGAATTTCATCTTTTGAAAAATTCGCAAAAATACTTTGACCTACTCGATGTAGCTCTTTTTGAAGTTTTCATATATATTTCGCTACTTTCACTGTGAACAATGTTACTAATTATTTCATCCTTTTATGAAAGATTCGTGATTAAATCCTGGCCTAAGTAAATCGTCGCTTAATTTTGATGTTTTCGTAGATAATTCGCTACTTTCACTGCGAAACACGTTATTTAGATGAATTTTATCGTTTTATGAAGGAATCGTGAATAGATTTTGACCTAGGCTAGATAGAGCTTAGTTTTGATGTTTTCATAGATATTTCGCTACCCTCACTGCGATACACATTATTTAGCTGAATTTCATCGTTTTATGAAGGATTCGCGAAAAACTGTTGACCTAATTGGGATATCGCTTTATTTTGATATATTCATAGATATTTCACTAGTTTCACTGCTACCCACGTTAGTTAGTTGTATTACATCGTTTTACGAAGGATTCGTGAAAAAACCGTTGACCTAGGTGAGTTACTGCTAAATCATGATGTTATCATAGATATCTTGAAAATCACACTGCGAAACATGTTATTTCGATGAATTTCATAGTTTTACGAAGAACTCGTGTAAAAGGTTATGACCTCATTGAGATATAGCTTAAATTTGATGTTGTCATAGTTAATTCGCCTCTTTCACTGCGACACACGTTATTTCGGTTTATTACATTGTTTTATGATGGATTCGTGAAAAAACCTATCACCGAAGTGAGATATCGCTTAATTTTGATGTTTTCTGAGATAATTCGCTACATTCACTGCGAAACACGTTATTTAGCTGAATTTTATCGTTTTATGATGGAATCGTGAAAAAGCCGTTGACCTATGTGAGATACATCTTAATTCTAATGATTACGTATGTATTTCGCTACTTCCATTGCGAAACACGTTATTTCGTTGCATATCATCGTTTTATGAAGAATACGTGAAAAAGCCTTTGACATAACTGTGCTATCGTTTAATTTTGATGTTTTGATATTAATTTCGCTAGTTTCACAGCGTAACAGGTTGTTTCACTGAATTTCATCGTTTTAGGAAGGATTCGCGCAAAAGCCGTTGACATACGTGAGATATAGCTTAATTTTGTTGTTTTCTGAGATATTTCGATACTTTCACCGCGGAACACGTTATTTAGAAGAATTTCATCGTTTTAGGATGTATTCGTGGAAATCCTTTTACCTAAGTGAGATAGATCCAAGTGTTGATGTTTTCATAGATATTTCGCTACCCCACTGCGATACACAATACTCAGTTGAATTTCATCGTTTTATGAAGGATTTGCGGAAAAGGTATTGAACTAAGTGAGATATCAATTAATTTTGATGTTTTCATAGTTGTGTCGTTGCTTCCACTGCGAACACGTTAGTTGGTTGTCTTTCATCGTTTTATGAAGGTGTCGTGAAAAAGCAATTGACCTAACTGAGATATATCTTAATTTTGATGTATATATAGATATTTTGCCGGTTTCACTGCGAAACATATTATTCAGTTGAATTTCATCGTTTTATGAAGGATTCGTGAAAAAGCCATTGACCTCAGTAAAATAAATCTCAATTTTGATATTTTGCATAGATATTTCGATACTTTCACAGCGAAACACGTTATTTAGTTGGATTTTAACGTTTTATGAAAGAATCGCAGTAATACTTTGACCTAAGAGAAATATATCTTAATTTTGATATTTTCAAAGATATTTCGCTACTTCCACTGCGAACCAGGTTATTTAGTTGAATTTCATAGTTTTTTGAAAGATGCGCAAAAATCTTTTGATCTATTTGCGATGTAGATCAATTTTGAAGTTTTCATATATATTTCGTTACTTTCACTGTGAACAATGTTACTAAGTTTTATTTCATCGTTTTATGAAGGATTCGAGATTAAGACATTGGCCTCAGTAAGACATAGCTTCATTTTGATGTATTCATATATATTTCGCTACTTTCCCTGCGAAAAACGTTATTTAGGCGAATTAAACCGTTTTTGGTAGTATTCGTGAAGAAGCCTTTGACCTGAGTGAGATAGAACTTAGTTTTGATGTTTTAATAAATATTTCGCTACACTCACAGCGATACACATTATTAAGTTGAATTTCATCGTTTTATGAATGATTCTCGAAAAAACTATTGACCTAATTGTGATAACCCTTAATTTTCATGATTTCATAGTTGTCTCGTTACTTTCACTGCGAAAACGTTAGTTAATTGTATTTCATCGTTTTATGAAGGTGTCGTGAAAGATCCATTGACCTAACTGAGATATATCTTAATTTTGATATTTATATGGATATATCGCTGCTTTCACTGCGAAACACGTTATTTATTTGAATTTCGTCGTTCTATGAATGAATCGTAGAAAAGCCTTTGACCTAAGTGAAATATATCTTAATTTTGATGTTTTCATGGATAGTTTGCTACTTCCAATGTGTAACATACTACATAGTTGAATTTCATCGATTTATGAATGATTAGTGAAAAAGCCTTTTGACCAAATTGAGATAAACCATAATTTTGATGTTTTCATACATATTACGCTACTTTCTCTGCGAAACAAGTTATTTAGTTCAATTTCATCGTTTTATCGAGGATTCGTCAAAAGCCTTTGAACTAATTCAGATTTCGCAATATTTTGATGTTTTCTTATATATCTCCCTCTCACACTGCGAAACACGTTATTTCGATGAAATTCATCGTTTTATGAGGAACTCGTGTAAAAGATTATGTCCTAAGTGAGATAAAACTTTAATTTGATGTATTCATAGATATTTCGCATCTTTCTGTGCGAAACGCGTTAGTTAGTTTAATTTCATCGTTTTATGGAGAATTCGTGAAATGCCTTTGACCTGATTGAGATATCGCTTAGTTTTGTTTTTTCATAGATAATTCGCTACTTTCATTGCGCATCACGTTAAAAAGTTGAATTTCATCGCTTTATAACGAGTCGTGAAAAACCGTTGACTTAAGTGAGTTATCACTTAAATTTGATGTTATCATAGATGTGGGCCTACTTTCACTGCGATACACGTTAGTTAGTTGTATTAAATAGTTTTATGAAGGATTAGTTGTAAAGCCGTTGACCTAAGTGAGGTATCGCTTAATATTGATGATATCACAGATATCTCGAATCTCACACTGCATAAAACGTTATTTTGATGAATTCCATCGTTTTATTAAGAACACGTGTAAAAGGTTAAGACCTAAGTGAGATATAGCTTATAATTGATGTTATCACATATATTTCGCTACTTTCTCTGCGAAACACGTTATTTGGATGAACTTCATCATTTTATGTAGTATTCGTAAAATGCTTTTGACCTAAGTGAGTTTCCGCTTAATTTAGATGTTTTCATAGATATCTCGCAACTCTCTCTGCGTAACACGTTATTTCGTTGAATTTCTGAGTTTTATTGAGGGATACGGGAAAATACATTTGTCCGAAGTGAGTTAACGCTTCATTTTGATGTTATCATAGATAATTCTCTAATTTCACTGCGAAATACGTTAATTAGTTGAGTTTCATCGTTTTTTGAAGAATTCGTGAAAATCCTTTGATCTTAGTGTGATATATATTAAATTTAATATTATCATTCATATTTCGCTACTTTCACATCGAGACACGTTATTTAGTTGAATTTCATCGTTTTATGAGTTATTCCTGAAAAAGAAACTGACCTAATTATGATATAGTGTAATTTTGTTGTTTTCAAATATATTTCGCTGCTCTCTTTGCGAAACACGTTACTTCGTTGAATTCTAACGTTTTATCAAGGATTGATATCGTTTCATCAAGGATTCGATCGTTTGAATTGAATTTCATCGTTATATCAAGGATTCGTGAAAAATCCTATGACCTTAGTGAGATAGAGCATAATTTTGTTGATTTCACAGGTAATGGCTTCTTTAACTGCGAAACATGTTATTTCGCTGATTTTCATAGTTTTATCAAGTATTCGTGGAAAAGCCATTTACCTAACTTAGATATCGCTTAATTTTGATGTTTTCATAAACTTCTCGTTACTTTCCCTTCGAAACAACATATTTCGTTGATATTAAACGTTTAATGAAGGATTCGTGAAAATGGCATTTACGTAAGTGAAATATCGCTTAATTCTATGTTTTAACACATATCTCGCTACTTTCACTGCGAAACACGTAATATCGTTGAATTCTAACATTTAACGGAATCGTGAAAAAATATTTGACGGTAGTGTGATATCGGTTAATTTTGTTGTTATGATTTAGATCACGTTACTTTCAATGCAATACACGATATTTCGGTGAATTTCATCGTGCTATGACGGATTCGTGAAGAATCAATTGATCTAAATGTAATATCGCTTAATTTTCATGTTTTCATAGATATTTCGATACTTCACTGCGAATCACGTTATTTCGTTGAATTTCATCTTTTTATGAGGGATTCGTGAAAAAGGGTTTGACCTAAGTGAGATATAGCTTAATTTCGATTCTTTCATAAATATCTCGCTACTTTCACTGCGAAACACGCTATTTCGTTGAAATTCATCCCTTTATGAAGGATTCGTGAAAAAGCCATTGACCCAAGTGAGACAACGCTTAATTTTTATGTTATCACTGTCATACCGTTACCTTCCCTACGTTACGCTGTATCAAGGTATTTCGTTGAATTTCTTCCTTTTGTTATGGATCCGTGAAACAGCCTTTGACATAAGTGAGATGGCGTTTAATTCTGATGATTTCATCGATATCTCGCTACATTCACTGCGAAACATGTTATTCCAATGTTATCATAAATCATGACTTACTCTTGATAAAGCCTTTGACCTAAGAGTGATATCGCATAGTTGATATGCTTTCATTGATATTCCGCCCTTTCTCTGCGAATCAGTATATTTCGTTGAATGTCATCGTTTTAAGAAGTATTTGTGAAAAAGCCTTTGACCTATGTGAGATATCGCGTAATTTTGATGTTTTCATATTTATTTCGCTACTTTCACTGCGAATCACGTTATTCAGTTGAAATACGTCGTTTTATGTATGTATCGTGAGAAAGATTTTGAACTAAGTGAGATATCGCTAAATTTTGCTGTTGTCTTATCTGTTTCTCTACTTTCACCGCGAAACTCGATATTTCGTAGAATTTCATTGTTTTTTGAAGGATACCTGAAAAAGCATTCGATATAATTGAAATATGGCTTAATTTTGATCTTTTAATAGATAATAGATACTTACACTGAGAACCACATTATTTCGTTGAATTTCCTCGTTTGATGAAGGATTCGTGAAAAACGCTATGAACCTGGTGAGATCGCTAAATTTCGAAGGTGTGATTGCTATTTCGCTTCTTTCACAGCGAAAGACGATATTTAGTTGCTATTCGTCGTTTTATGAGAGATTCGTGAATAATCTTTTGACCTAGTGAGATATAGCTCAATTTTGATGTTTACATAGATATTTCGCTACTTTCACTGCGAAACAAGTTATTTCGTTCAATTTCACAGATTTATGAAGGATTCGTGAAAAAGCCTTGGCCCTATGTGAGATAACCCCTTATTTCGATGTTTTCAAAGAAGTTTCGCTACTTTCACTGCGAAACACATTGTTTAGTTTAATTTCATCGTTTTATGAAGAATTCGTTAAAAAGCTATTGACCTTAGTGAGATATCGCTTAATTTTGATATGTTCTTAGAAAACTACATTCTTTCACTGCGAAAAACGTTATTTCTTTGAATTTTAAAGTTTTATGATTTTTTCGATGAAAAGTTTCTGACCTAATAAAGATATCGCGTAATTTTGATATATTCATATTTATTTTGCTACTTTCATTGCGAATCACGTTATTTAGTTAAAATGCTTCGTTTTATGTATGTTTCGTGAAAATGCTATTGACCTAAGTGAGATATCGCTAAATTTTGATGTTGTCATATCTATTTCGCTACTATCAACGCGAAAAACGTGATTACGTTGAATTTCATCGTTTTTGAATGATTCGTGAAAACGTCTTTGGCCTAAGAGAGTTATCGATAAATATTGGTGTTTACATATATATCTCCCAATTCTCAATGCGAAATACGTTAATCCATTGAATTTCATGTTTCATTGTAGGACTCGTGTACAAGCCTTTGACCAAACTGATATACAGCATAATTTTGATGTTTTCATAGATATCACCCTTCTTTCATTCTGAAAAACGTTAATTCTTTGAATTTCATCGTTTTATGAGTGTTTCATGAAAAAGCCTTTGACCTAAATGTTGTACCGCTCAATTTTGCTGTTTTCTTAGACCTTTCGATAGTTACAGTGCGAAACACGTTATTGATTTGAATTTCGTCGTTTTTTGATGGATTTTTGAAAAAGCGTTTGAAATAAGTGAGGTACCGTTTAATATTGATGTTTTTATAAATATCTCCGAACTTGCACATCTAAACAAGTTATTTCGTTGAATTTCATTATTCTTTGAAGGATTCGTGGAAAAGCCTTTGACGGAAGTGAGATATTGCATAAATTTGTTGTTTTCATACATATTTCGCTACACTCACTGCCAAACACGGTATTTCGTTGTATTTCATCGTTTTATGATTAATTTGTGAAAGTGCGTAGGATCTATGTAAGATATGGTTTAATTGTGATGTTTTCATTGAAATTTGCTACTTTCATTGCGAATCACGATATTTGGTTGAATTTCATTTTTTTATGAAGGATTCGTTAAAAGGCCTACGACTTAGTGAGATACAACTTTATTTCGGTGTTTTCATACATATTTCGCTTCTTTCACAGCGATACGCGTTATTTAGTTGAATTTCATCGTTTTATGTAGGATTCGCGATAAAGGCTTTGACCTAAGTGACATGTCGCTTAAATATGATGTTTTCATAGATATCTCTCTACTTTCACTGCGTAAAACGTTATTTCGTTTTATTTCATCGTTTAATGAAGGTTTCGAGATAAAGCATTGACCTATGTGAGCTATCGCTTAATTTTGCTGTTTTCATTGATATTTCGATACTTTCACTGCGAAACACGTTATTTAGTTGGATTTCATCGTTTTTGATGGATTCGTGAAAAGCCATTGACCTAAGTGAGATACGGCTAAATTTTGCTGTTTACAAGGATAACAGCTACTTTCTCTGCGACACACATAATTTCGTTGAATTTCTTTGTTTTATAAGTGATTCGTGAAAAAGCCTATTCCCTAATTCAGATATAGCCTAATTTTGATGTTTTCATAGATACTTCGACACTTTCTTAACGGTAGAAGTTATTTTCTTAAATTACATCGTTTAAAGGAGGATTCGCGGAAACGTTTTTATCTTAAGTGAGGTATAGCTTAATTTGGATGTTTTCATAAGTACTTCGCTATTTTCAGTTCGAAACTCGTTATTTAGTAGTATTTCATTGTTTTGTGAAGGATTCGTGAAAAAGCCTTGTACCTAAGTGAGATGTGAATTAATCTTGACGTTTACATACATATCTCCCAACCTTCAATGCGAAACCAGTTATTTCGTTGAATTTCATAGTTTCTTGAGGTCTCGAGAGAAAGCGTTTGTCCTTGGTTAGATACCACTTAATTTTGCTGTTTTCATAGATATTTCGTCAATTTTACTGCGGCACAAGTTATTTATTCGAATCTTCTTGATTTATGAACGATTCGTGTAAAAGTCTTAGACCTAGGTGATATTCCTCTTGATTTTAATGTTTACATAGATATTTGTCTACTTGCACTGCGAAACACATTATTTAGCTTAATTTCAATGTTTTATGAATAGAATACGTTTTTCTCACGAAATATATAATATATAATATACAATGTGCAATGTACAATGTACAATGTACAATGTACAATGTACAATGTACAATGTACAATGTACAATGTACAATGTACAATATATAATAATATATATATATTTACTAACATAATTAGTGATATTTAGACAGGCCTCTAGT
>JAUCRC010000163.1:0-28404 GCA_032399595.1 Tetragonula carbonaria
TAATGCGAATCACGTTATTTCGTTGAATTTCATTGCTTCATGTATGTTTCGTGAAAAAACCATAATTTAGCGAAGATTTAGCTTAATTTTGATGTTTTCATTGATATCAAGCTACTTTCACTGCGAAACACGTTATTTCGTCGAATTTCATCGTTTCATGAATGTTTCGTGAAATAACGATTATTCAGACATGATTTAGTTTAATTTTGATGTTTTCATAGATTCCAAGCTACTTTCACTGCGAAACACGTTATTTCGTTAAATTTCATCGTTTCATGAATGTTTCGTGAAATAAGCATTATTTAGCGAAGATTTAGCTTAATTTTGATGTTTTCATCGATTTCATGCTACTTTCCCTTCGAAACACGTTATTTCTTAGAATTTCAAAGTTTCATGAATGTTTCGTGAAATAACCATGATTCAGACAGGATTTAGCATAATTATAATGTTTTCATAGATTTCACGCTAATTGCACAGCGTAACACGTTTTTTCCTTGATTTTCAACGTTTCATGAATGTTTCGTGAATTAACCATGATTTAGCGGAGATTCAGCTGAATTTTGATGGTTTTAATAAATGTGTTGCTACTTTCACTGCGAAACACGATATTTCGTTGAATTTCATTGTTTCATGAATGTTTCGTGAAATAACCAGGAATTAGAGAAGATTTAACCTAATTTTAATGTTTTCGTGGATATCTAGCTACTTTCACTGCGAAACACGTAATTTCGTTGAATTTCAACGTTTCATTAATGTTTCGTGAATTAACCACGATTTGGCCAAGATTTAGCTTAATTTTGATGTTTTCATGTATATCAAGCTACTTTCACTTCGAAACACGTTATTTCGTTTAAATTCATTGATTCATGAATGTTTCGTGAAATACCCATGATTTAGCGAGGATTTAGCCTATTTATGATGTTTTCATGTGTGTCAAGCTTCTTTCACTGCGAAACACGTTATTTCGTTGAATTTCATCGTTTCTTCAATGTTTCTTGAAATAACCATGATTTAGCGAAGATTTAGCATAATTTTGATGTTTTCATGGATATCTAGCTACTTTCACAGCGCAACACGTTATTTCTCTGAATTTCATCGTTTCATGAATGTTTCGTGAAATAACCATGATTCAGCGTAGATTTAGCTTAATTTTGATGTTTGCATAGATATCACGCTACTTACACTGCGGAACACGTTATTTCGCTGAATTCAAACGTTTCATGTATGTTTATTGAAATAAAAATGATTTAGAGATGATTTAGCCTAGTTTTGATGTTTTCAAGGATATCTAGCTACTTTCACAGCGCAACACGTTATTTCTCTGAATTTCATCGTTTCATGAATGTTTCGTGAAATAACCATTATTTTGCGAAGATTTAGCCAAACTTTGATGTTTCCACAGATATCAGGCTACTTTCACTGCGCAACACGTTATTACGTTGAATATCATCGTTTCATGAATGTTTCTTGAAATTACCATGATTTAGCGAAGATTTAGCTTTATTTTGATGTTTTCATGGATATATAACTAATTTCACTGCGAAACACGTTATTTCGTTGAATTTCATCGTTTCATGAATCTTTCGTGTAATAAACATGATTTACCGAAGATTTAGCTTAATTTTGATGTTTTCATAGATATCAAGTTATTTCACTGGGAAACACGTTACTTCGTATTATTTCATCGTTTCATGAATGTTTCTTGAAATAACCATGATATAGGGAAGATTTAACCTAATTTTGATGTTTTCATTGTTATCTAGATACTTTCACTGCGAAACACGTTATTTCGATGAATTTCATCGTTTCATGAATGTTTCGTGAAATACCCATGATTTAGCGAGGATTTAGCATATTTATGATGTTTCCATAGATATAAAGCTACTTTCACTGCGTAACACGTCATTACGTTGAATATCATCGTATCATGCATTTTTCGTGAGATAAACATGATTTAGGGGAGATTAAGCTTAATTCTGATGTTTTCATAGATATCAAGCTACTTTCACTGCGAAACACGTTATTTCGCTGAATTTCATCGTTTCTTCAATGTTTCGTGAAATAACCATGATTTAGCGGAGATTCAGCTTAATTTTGATGTTTTCATAGATTTCAAGCTACTTTCACTGCGAAAAACGTTATTTCGTTGAATTTCATCGGTTCATGAATGTTTCGGAAATAACCATGATTTAGCGAAGATTTAGCTTAATTTTGATGTTTTCATAGATTCCAAGCTACTTTCACTGCGAAACACGTTATTTCGTTGAATTTCATCGTTTCATGAATGTTTCGTGAAATAACCATGGTTTAGCGAAGATTTAGCTTAATTTTGATGTTTTCATAGATATCAAGCTACTTTCACTGCGAAACAGGTTATTTCGTTGAATTTCATCGTTTCATGAATGTTTCGTGAAATAACCATGATTTAGAGAAGATTTAGCTTAATTTTGATGTTTTTACAGATTTCAAGCTACTTTCACTGAGAAACATGTTCTTTCGTTGAATTTCATCGTTTCATGAATGTTTCGTGAAATAACCATTATTTAGCCTAGATTTAGCTTAATTTTGATGTTTTCATAGATTTCAAGCTACTTTCACTGCGAAACACGTTATTTCGTTGAATTTCATCGTTTCATGAATGTTTCGTGAAATAACCATGATTTCGCGAAGAATTAGTTTAATTTTGATGTTTTCATAGATTTCAAGCTTCTTTCTCTGCGAAACACGTTATTTCGTAGAATTTCATCGTTTCACGAATGTTTCGTGAAATAACCATGATTTAGCGAAGATTTGACTTAATTTTGATGTTTTCACATATTTCGAGCTACTTTCACTGCGAAACACGTTATTTCGTTGAATTTCATCGTTTCATGTATGTTTCGTGAAATAACCATGATTTTGCGAAGATTTAGCTTAATTTTGATGTTTTTACACATTTCAAGCTACTTTCACTGCGAAACACGTTATTTCGTTGAATTTCATCGTTTCATGAATGTTTCGTGAAATAACCATGATTTAGCGAAGATTTAGCTTAATTTTGATGTTTTCATAGATTTCAAGCTACTTTCACTGCGAAACACGTTATTTCGTTGAATTTCATCGTTTCATGAATGTTTCGTGAAATAACCATGATTTAGCGAAGATTTAGCTTTTTTTGATGTTTTCATAGATTTCAAGCTTCTTTCACTGCGAAACACGTTATTTCGTTGAATTTCATCGTTTCATGAATGTTTCGTGAAATAACCATGATTTAGCGAAGATTTAGACTAATTTTGATGTTTTCATGGATATCTAGCTACTTTCACTGCGAAACACGTTATTTCGTTGAATTTCACGTTTCATGAATGTTTCGTGAAATAACCATGATTTAGCGAAGATTTAGCTTAATTTTGATGTTTTCATAGATTTCAAGCTACTTTCACTGCGAAACACGTTATTTCGTTGAATTTCAACGTTTCATGAATGTTTCGTGAAATAACCATGATTTAGCGAAGATTTAGCTTAATTTTGATGTTTTCATAGATTTCAAGCTACTTTCACTGCGAAACACGTTATTTCGTTGAATTTCATCGTTTCATGAATGTTTCGTGAAATAACCATGATTTAGCGAAGATTTAGCTTAATTTTGATGTTTTCATAGATATCAAGCTACTTTCACTGCGAAACACGTTATTTCGTTGAATTTCATCGTTTCATGAATGTTTCGTGAAATAACCATGATTTAGCGAAGATTTAGCTTAATTTTGATGTTTTCATAGATTTCAAGCTACTTTCACTGCGAAACACGTTATTTCGTTGAATTTCATCGTTTCATGAATGTTTCGTGAAATAACCATGATTTAGCGAAGATTTAGCTTAATTTTGATGTTTTTATAGATTTCAAGCTACTTTCACTGCGAAACACGTTATTTCGTTGAATTTCATCGTTTCATGAATGTTTCGTGAAATAACCATTATTTAGCGAAGATTTAGCTTAATTTTGATGTTTTCATCGATTTCAAGCTACTTTCCCTGCGAAACACGTTATTTCGTTGAATTTCATCGTTTCATGAATGTTTCGTGAAATAACCATGATTTAGCGAAGATTTAGCTTAATTTTGATGTTTTCATAGATTTCAAGCTACTTTCACTGCGAAACACGTTATTTCGTTGAATTTCATCGTTTCATGAATGTTTCGTGAAATAACCATTATTTAGCGAAGATTTAGCTTTATTTTGATGTTTTCATAGATTTCAAGTTTCTTTCACTGCGAAACACGTTATTTCGTTGAATTTCATCGTTTCATGAATGTTTTGTGAAATAACCATGATTTAGCGAAGTTTGAGCTTAATTTTGATGTTTTCATAGATTTCAAGCTACTTTCACTGCGAAACACGTTATTTCGTTGAATTCCAGCGGTTCATGAATGATCGGAAATAACCATGATTTATCAAAGATTTAGCTTAATTTTGATGTTTTCATAGATTTCAAGCTACTTTCACTGCGAAACACGTTATTTCGTTGAATTTCATCGTTTCACGAATGTTTCGTGAAATAACCATGATTTAGCCAAGATTTAGCTTAATTTTGATGTTTTCATCGATTTCAAGCTATTTTCCGTGCAAAACACGTTATTTCGTTGAATTTCATCGTTTCATGAATGTTTCGTGAAATAACCATGATTTACCGAAGAATTAAATGAATTTTGATGTTTTCATAGATTTCAAGCTACTTTCACTGCGAAACACGTTATTTCGTTGAATTTCATCGTTTCATGAATGTTTCGTGAAATAACCATGATTTAGCCAAGATTTAGCTTAATTTTGATGTTTTTATAGATTTCAAGCTACTTTCACTGCGAAACAGGTTATTTCGTTGAATTTCATCGTTTCATGAATGTTTCGTGAAATAACCATGATTTAGCGAAGATTTAGCTTAATTCTGATGTTTTCATAGATTTCAAGCTACTTTCACTGCGAAACACGTTATTTCGTTGAATTTCATCGTTTCATGAATTTTTCGTCAAATAACCATGATTTAGCGAAGATTTAGCTTAATTTGGATGTTTTCATAGATTTCAAACTACTTTCATTGCGAAACACGTTATTTCGTTGAATTTCAACGTTTCATGAATGTTTCGTGAAACAACCATTATTTAGCGAAGATTTACCTTTTTTTGATATTTTCATAGATTTCAAGCTTCTTTCACTGCGAGACACGTTGTTTCGTTGAATTTCATCGTTACATGAATGTTTCGTGAAATAACTCGGATTTAGCGAAGATTTAGACTAATTATGCTGTTTTCAAGGATAACTAGCTACTTTCATTGCGAAACACGTTATTTCGTTGAATTTCACGTTTCATGAATGTTTGGTGAAATAACCATGATTTAGCGAAGATTTAGCTTAATTTTGATGTTTTCACAGATTTCAAGCTACTTTCACTGCGAAACACGTTATTTCGTTGAATTTCAACGTTTCATGAATGTTTCGTGAAATAACCATGATTTAGAGAAGATTTAGCTTAATTTTGATGTTTTCATAGATTTCAAGCTACTTTCACTGCGAACACGTTATTTCGTTGAATTTCATCGTTTCATGAATGTTTCGTGAAATAACCATGATTTAGCGAAGATTTAGCTTAATTTTGATGTTTTCATAGATTTCAAGCTACTTTCACTGCGAAACACGTTATTTCGTTGAATTTCATCGTTTCATGAATGTTTCGTGAAATAACCATGATTTAGCGAAGATTTAGCTTAATTTTGATGTTTTCATAGATATCAAGCTTCTTTCACTGCGAAACACGTTATTTCGTTGAATTTCATCGTTTCATGAATGTTTCGTGAAATAACCATGATTTAGCGAAGATTTAGCTTAATTTTGATGTTTTCATAGATTTCAAGCTACTTTCACTGCGAAACACGTTATTTCGTTAATTTCATCGTTTCAGGAATGTTTCGTGAAATAACCATGATTTAGCGAAGATTTAGCTAATTTTGATGTTTTCATAGATTTCTACTTTCACTGCGAAACACGTTGTTTCGTTGAATTTCATCGTTTCATGAATGTTTCGTGAAATAACCAGTATTTAGCGAAGATTTTGACTAATTATGCTGTTTTCATGAATAACTAGCTACTTTCACTGCGAAACACGTTATTTCGTTGAATTTCATCGTTTCATGAATGTTTCGTGAAATAACCATGATTTAGAAGATTTAGCTTAATTTGGATGTTTTCATAGATTTCAAGCTACTTTCACTGCGAAACACGTTATTTCGTTGAATTTCAACGTTTCATGAATGTTTCGTGAAATAACCATATTTAGCGAAGATTTACCTTTTATTGATATTTTCATAGATTTCAAGCTTCTTTCACTGCGAAACACGTTGTTTCGTTGGATTTCATCGTTTCATGAATGTTTCGTGAAATAACCAGTATTTAGCGAAGATTTTGACTAATTATGCTGTTTTCATGAATAACCACTTACCACTGCGACACGTTATTTCGTTGAATTTCATCGGTTCATGAATGTTTCGTGAAATAACCATGATTTAGCGAAGATTTAGCTTTATTTTGATGTTTTCATAGATTTCAAGCTACTTTCACTGCGAAACACGTTATTTCGTTGAATTTCATCGGTTCATGAATGTGTCGTGAAATAACCATGATTTAGCGAAGATTTAGCTTAATTTTGATGTTTTCAGAGATTTCAAGCTACTTTCACTGCGAAATACGTTATTTCGTGGAATTTCATCGGTTCATGAATGTTTCTTGAAATAACCATGATTTAGCGAAGATTTAGCTTAATTCTGATGTTTTCATAGATTTCAAGCTACTTTCACCGCGAAACACGTTATTTAGTTGAATTTCATCGTTTCATGAGTTTTTCGTGAAATAACCATGATTTAGCGAAGATTTAGCTTAATTTTGATGTTTTCATAGATTTCAAGCTACTTTCCCTGCGAAACACGTTATTTCGTTGAATTTCAACGTTTCATGAAAGTTTCGTGAAATAACCATGATTTAGCGAAGATTTGACTTAATTTTGAAGTTTTCAAAGATTCCAAGCTTCTTTCACTGCGAAACACGTTATTTCGTAGAATATCATCGTTTCACGAATGTTTCGTGAAATAACCATGATTTTTCGAAGATTTGACTTAATTTTGATGTTTTCACATATTTCGAGCTACTTTCACTGCGAAACACGTTTTTTCGTTGAATTTCATCGTTTAATGAATGTTTCGTGATATAACCATGATTTAACGAAGATTTAGCTTAATTTTGATGTTTTCATAGATTTCAAGCTACTTTCACTGCGAAACACGTTATTTCGTTGAATTTCATCGTTTGATGAATGTTTCGTGAAATAACCATGATTTAGCGAAGATTTAGATAAGTTTTGAAGTTTTCACAGATTTCAAGCTACTTTCACTGCGAAACCGTTATTTCGTTGAATTTCATCGTTTCATGAATGTTTCGTGAAATAACCATGATTTAGCGAAGATTTAGATAAGTTTTGAGGTTTTCACAGATTTCAAGCTACTTTCACTGCGAAACACGTTATTTCGTTGAATTTCATCGTTTCATGAATGTTTCGTGAAATAACCATGATTTAGTGAAGTTTTAGCTTAATTTTGATGTTTACACAGATTTCAAGCTTCTTTCACTGCGAAACACCTTATTACGTTGAATTTCAACTTTTCATGAGTGTTTCGTGAAATAACCATGATTTAGCGAAGATTTAGCTTAATTTTGATGTTTTCATAGATTTCAAGCTTCTTTCACTGCGAAACACGTTATTTCGTTGAATTTCATCGTTTCATGAATGTTTCGTGAAATAACCATGGTTTAGCGAAAATTTAGCTTAATTTTGATGTTTTTACAGATTTCAAGCTACTTTCACTGCGAAACATGTTCTTTCGTCAAATTTCATCGTTTCATGAATGTTTCGTGATATAACCATGATTTAGGGATGTTTTTATAGATTTCAAGCTACTTTCACTGCGACACACGTGATTTCGTTGAATTTCAACGTTTCTTGAATGTTTCGTGAAATAACCATTATTTATCGAAGATTTAGCTTTATTTGATGTTTTCATATATTTCAAGATTCTTTCACTGCGAAACACGTTATTTCTTTGAATTTCAACGTTTCATGAAAGTTTCGTGAAATAACCATGATTTAGCGAAGATTTAGCTTTATTTGGTGTTTTCATAGATTTCAAGCTTCTTTCACTGCGAAACACGTTATTTCGTTGAATTTCAACGTTTCATGAAAGTTTCGTGAAATAACCATGATTTAGCGAAGAATTAGTGTAATTTTGATGTTTTCATAGATTTCAAGCTTCTTTCACTGCGAAACACGTTATTTCGTTGAATTTCATCGTTTCATGAATGTTTCGTGATATAACCATGATTTAGCGAAGATTAAGCTTAATTTGGATGTTTTTATAGATTTCAAGCTACTTTCACTGCGACACACGTTATTTCGTTGAATTTCAACGTTTCATGAATGTTTCGTGAAATAACCATTATTTAGCGAAGATTTAGCTTTATTTGATGTTTTCATAGATTTCAAGCTTCTTTCACTGCGAAACACGTTATTTCGGTGAATTTCAACGTTTCATGAAAGTTTCGTGAAATAACCATGATTTAGCGAAGAATTAGTTTAATTTTGATGTTTTCTTAGATTTCAAGCTTCTTTCACTGCGAAACACGTTATTTCGTAGAGTTTCATCGTTTCACGAATGTTTCGTGAAATAACCATGATTTAGCGAAGATTTAACTTAATTTTGATGTTTTCATAGATTTCAAGCTACTTTCACTACGAAACACGTTATTTCGTTGAATTTCATCGCTTCATTAATGTTTCGTGAAATGACCATGATTTAGCGAAGATTTAGCTTAATTTTGATGTTTTCATAGATTTCAAGCTACTTTCACTGCGAAACACGTTATTTCGTTGAATTTCATCGTTTCATGAATGTTTCGTGAAATAACCATGATTTAGCGAAGATTTATCTTAATTTTGATGTTTTCTTAGATTTCAAGCTACTTTCACTGCGAAACACGATATTTCGTTGAATTTCATCGTTTCAGGAATGTTTCGTGAAATAACCATGATTTAGAGAAGATTTAGCTTATTTTTTATGTTTTTGCAGATTTCAAGCTGCTTTCACTGCGAAATACGTTATTTCGTTGCATTTCAATGTTTCATGAATGTTTCGTGAAATAACCATGATTTAGCTAAGATTTAGCATAATTTTGATATTTTCATACATTTCAAGCTACTTTCACTGCGAAACACGTTATTTCGTTGAATTTCATCGCTTCATGAATGTTTCGTGAAATAACCATGATTTAGCGAAGATTTAGCTTAATTTTGATGTTTTCATTTATTTCAAACTACTTTCACTGCGAAACACGTTATTTCGTTGAATTTCATCGTTTTATGAATGTTTCGTGAAATAACCATGATTTAGCGAAGATTTAGCTTAATTTTGATGTTTTCTTAGATTTCAAGCTACTTTCACTGCGAAACACGTTATTTCGTTGAATTTTATCGTTTCATGAATGCTTCGTGAAATAACCATGATTTAGCGAAGATTTAGCTTAATTTGGATGTATTCATAGATTTCAAGCTACTTTCACTGCGAAACACGTTATTTCGTTGAATTTCAACGTTTCATGAATGTTTCGTGAAACAACCATTATTTAGAGAAGATTTAGCGTTTTTGATGTTTTCATAGATTTCAAGCTTCTTTCACTGCGAAACACGTTATTTCGTTGAATTTCATCGTTTCATGAATGTTTCGTGAAATAACCAGGATTTAGCGAAGATTTAGACTAATTATGTTGTTTTCATTGATAACTAGCTACTTTCACTGCGAAACACGTTATTTCGTTGAATTTCAACGTTTCATGAATGTTTTGTGAAATAATCGTGATTTAGCGAAGATTTAGCCTAATTTTGATGTTTTCATGGTTATCTAGCTATTTTCACTGCGATAAACGTTATTTCCTTAAATTTCATCGTGTCATGAATGTTTCGTGACATAATCATGATTTAGCGAAGATTTAGCTTAATTTTAATGTATTCATGCATATATAACTACTTTCACTGCGAAACACGTTATTTCGTTGAATTTCATCGTTTTAAGAATGTTTCGCGAAATAGCCATGATTAAGCGAATATTTAGCCTAATTTTGATGTTTTCATGGATATCTAGCTACTTTCACTGCGAAACACGGTATTTCGTTGAATTTCATCGTTTTATGAACGTATCGTGATATAATCATGATTTAGCGAAAATTCAGCTTTATTTTGGTGTTTTCTTGGATATCTAACGACTTTCATAGCGAAACACGTTATTTCGTTGAATTTCAACGTTTAATGAATGTTTCTTGTAATAACCATGATTTAGCAAAGATTTATCTTAATTTTGATGTTTTCATAGAAATCAAGCTACTTTCACTGCGAAACACATTATTTCGTTGACTTTCATCGTATCATGAATGTTTCGCGAAATAACCATGATTTAGCGAAGATTTATCATAATTTTGATGATTACATGGATATCTAGCTTATTGCACTGCGAAACACGTATTTCGTTGAATTTCATCATCTCATGAATGTTTCGTGAAATAACCATGATTTAGCGAAGATTTAGCTTAATTTTCATGTTTTGATTTATATGTAGCTACTTTCACTGCGAAACACGTTATTTCGTTGAATTTCATCGTTTCATGAATGTTTCGTGAAATACCCATGAATTAGCGAAGATTTAGCTTAATTTTGATGTTTTCATAGATATCAAGCTACTTTCAAGGCGAAACACTTTATTTCGTTGAATTTCATCCTTTCATGAATGTTTCGTGAAATAACCATGACTTAGCGAAGATTTAGGTTAATTTTGACGTTTACACGGATATCTAGCTACATTCACATCGAAACACGTTATTTCGTTGAATTTCATAGTTTCATTAATGTTTTGTGAAATAACCATGATTTAGAGAAGATACAGCTTAATTTTGATTCTTTCATGGATATCTAGCTACTTTCACATCGAAACACGTTATTTCGTTGAATTTCATCGTTTCATGGATGTTTCGTGATATAACCATGATATAGTGAAGATTTAGCCTAATTTTGATGTTTACATGGATATGTAGCTACTTTCACTGCGAAACACGTTATTTCGTTGAATTTCATCATTTCGTTAATGTTTCGTGGAATAACCTTTACTTAGCGATGATTTAGCTTAATGTTGATGTTATCAGAGATATCAAGCTACTTTCACTGCGAAACACGTTATTTAGTTGAATTTCATCATCTAATGAATGTTTCGTGAAATAACCATAATTTAGCGAAGATTTAGCCTAATTTTGATGATTTCATCGATATCAAGCTACTTTCACTGCGTAACACGTTATATCGTTGAATTTAATTTATCATGAATGTTTCGTGAAATAACCGTGATTTAACGAAGATATAGCCTAATTTTGATGTTTACTTTGATATCTAGCTACTTTCACAGCGAAACACGTTATTTCGTTGAATTTCATCGTTTCAAGAATATTTCGTGAAATAATCTTGATTTATCGAACATTTAGCCTAATTTTGATGTTTTCATGGATATCTAACTACTTACACTGCGATACACGTTACTTCGTTGAATTTCATCCTTTCATGAATGTTTCGTGAAATAACCATGATTTAGCGGAGATTTAGCTTAATTTTGAGGTTTTCATAGATATCAAGCTACTTTCACTGCGAAACACGTTATTTCGTTGAATTTCATCGTTACATGAATGTTCGTGAAATAACCATGATTCAGCAAAGATTTAGCCTAATTTTGATTTTTTCATGGATATATAGCTACTTTAACTGCGAAACACGTTATTTCGTTAAATTTCATCGTTTCATGAGTGTTTCGTGAAATAACCATGATTTAGCGAAGATATAGCTTAATTTTTATGTATTCATGGATATATAAACTCTTTCACTGCGAAACACTTTATTTCGTTGAATTTCATCGGATCATGATTGTTTCGTTAAATAACCATTATTTAGCGAAGAATTAGCCTAATTTTGTTGTTTGCATGGATATCTAGCTACTTTCACTGCGAAACACGTTATTTCGTTCAATTTCATCCTTTCATGAACGTTTCGTGAAACAACCATGATTTAGCAATGATTTAGCCTAATTTTGATGTTTACATGGATATCTAGCTACTTTCACTGCGATACTCGTTATTTCGTCGAATTTCATCATCTCATGAAAGTTTCGTGATATAACCATGACTTAGCGAAGATTTAGAATAATTTTGATGTTTACATGGATATCTAGCTACTTTCACTGCGAAACAAGTTATTTCGTTGAATTTCATCGTTTCATGAATGTTTCGTGAAATAACCATGAATTAGCGAAGATTTAACTTAATTTATATGTTTTCATAGATATCAAGCTACTTTCACTGCGAAACACGCTATTTCGTCGAATTTCATCCTTTCATGAATGTTTAGTGAAATAACCATGATTTAGCGGAGATTTAGCTTAATTTTGATGTTTTCATTGACATCAAGCTACTTTCACTGAGAAACACGTTATTTCGTTGTATTTCATCGTTACATGAATGTTCGTGAAATAACCATGATTTAGCAAAGATTTAGCCTAATTTTGATGTTTTCATAGATATCAGGCTACTTTCACTGCGAAACACGTTATTTCGTTGAATTTCATTGCATCATGAACGTTTCGTGAAATAACCATGATTTAGCGAAGATTTTGCCTAATTTTGATGTTTACATGGGTATCTAGCTACTTTCACTGCGAAATACGGTATTTCGTAGAATTTCATCGTTTCATGAATGTATCGTGATATAACCATGATTTAGCAAAGATTTTGCTTAATTTTGATGTTTTCATGAATATCGAACTACTTTCACTGCGAAACACGTTATTTCGTTGAATTTCATAGTATCATGAGTGTTTCGTGAAAGAACCATGATTTAGCGAAGATTTTGCCTAATTTTGATGTTTACATATATATCTAGCTACTTTTACCTCGAAACACGTTATTTCGTTGAATTTCATCATCTCATGGATGTTTCGTGAAACATCCATGACTTAGCGAAGATTTAGATTAACTTTGATGTTTACATGGATATCTAGCTACTTTCACATCGAAACACGTTATTTCTTTGAATTTCATCGTTTCATGTATGTTTCGTGAAATAACCATGATTTCGCGAAGAATTAGTTTAATTTTGATGTTTTCATAGATTTCAAGCTTCTTTCTCTGCGAAACACGTTATTTCGTAGAATTTCATCGTTTCACGAATGTTTCGTGAAATAACCATGATTTAGCGAAGATTTGACTTAATTTTGATGTTTTCACATATTTCGAGCTACTTTCACTGCGAAACACGTTACTTCGTTGAATTTCATCGTTTCATGAATGTTTCGTGATATAACCATGATTTAGCGATGATTTAATTTAGCTTAATTTTGATGTTTTTACAGATTTCAAGCTACTTTCACTGCGAAACACGTTATTTCGTTGAATTTCATCGTTTCATGAATGTTTCGTGAAATAACCATGATTTAGCGAAGATTTAGCTTAATTTTGATGTTTTCATAGATATGCACTGCGAAACACGTTATTTCGTTGAATTTCATCGATCATGAATGTTTCGTGAAATAACCATGATTTAGCGAAGATTTAGCTTAATTTTGATGTTTACATGGATATCAAACTACTTTCACTGCGAAATACGTTATTTCGTAGAATTTCATTGTTTCATGAATGTTTCGTGAAATAACCATGATTTAGCAAAGATTTAGCTTAATTTTGATGTTTTCATAGATTTCAAGCTACTTTCACTGCGAAACACGTTATTTCGTTGAATTTCATCGTTTCATGTATGTTTCGTGAAATAACCATGATTTCGCGAAGAATTAGTTTAATTTTGATGTTTTCATAGATTTCAAGCTTCTTTCTCTGCGAAACACGTTATTTCGTAGAATTTCATCGTTTCACGAATGTTTCGTGAAATAACCATGATTTAGCGAAGATTTGACTTAATTTTGATGTTTTCACATATTTCGAGCTACTTTCACTGCGAAACACGTTATTTCGTTGAATTTCATCGTTTCATGAATGTTTCGTGATATAACCATGATTTAGCGAAGATTTAGCTTAATTTTGATGTTTTTAAAGATTTCAAGCTACTTTCACTGCGAAACACGTTATTTCGTTGAATTTCATCGGTTCATGAATGTTTCGTGAAATAACCATGATTTATCGAAGATTTAGCTTAATTCTGATGTTTTCATAGATTTCAAGCTACTTTCACTGCGAAACACGTTATTTAGTTGAATTTCATCGTTTCATGAATTTTTCGTGAAATATTCATGATTTAGAGAAGATTTAGCTTAATTTGGATGTTTTCATAGATTTCAAGCTACTTTCACTGCGAAACACGTTATTTCGTTGAATTTTAACGTTTCATGAATGTTTCGTGAAACAACCATTATTTAGCGAAGATCTACCTTTTTTTGATATTTTCATAGATTTCAAGCTTCTTTCACTGCGAAACACGTTATTTCGTTGAATTTCATCGTTTCATGAATGTTTCGTGAAATAACCATGATTTAGCGAAGATTTAACTTAATTTTGATGTTTTCACATATTTCGAGCTACTTTCACTGCGATACTCGTTATTTCGTCGAATTTCATCATCTCATGAAAGTTTCGTGATATAACCATGACTTAGCGAAGATTTAGAATAATTTTGATGTTTACATGGATATCTAGCTACTTTCACTGCGAAACAAGTTATTTCGTTGAATTTCATCGTTTCATGAATGTTTCGTGAAATAACCATGAATTAGCGAAGATTTAACTTAATTTATATGTTTTCATAGATATCAAGCTACTTTCACTGCGAAACACGCTATTTCGTTGAATTTCATCCTTTCATGAATGTTTCGTGAAATAACCATGATTTAGCGGAGATTTAGCTTAATTTTGATGTTTTCATTGACATCAAGCTACTTTCACTGAGAAACACGTTATTTCGTTGTATTTCATCGTTACATGAATGTTCGTGAAATAACCATGATTTAGCAAAGATTTAGCCTAATTTTGATGTTTTCATAGATATCAGGCTACTTTCACTGCGAAACACGTTATTTCGTTGAATTTCATTGCATCATGAACGTTTCGTGAAATAACCATGATTTAGCGAAGATTTTGCCTAATTTTGATGTTTACATGGGTATCTAGCTACTTTCACTGCGAAATACGGTATTTCGTAGAATTTCATCGTTTCATGAATGTATCGTGATATAACCATGATTTAGCAAAGATTTTGCTTAATTTTGATGTTTTCATGAATATCGAACTACTTTCACTGCGAAACACGTTATTTCGTTGAATTTCATAGTATCATGAGTGTTTCGTGAAAGAACCATGATTTAGCGAAGATTTTGCCTAATTTTGATGTTTACATATATATCTAGCTACTTTTACCTCGAAACACGTTATTTCGTTGAATTTCATCATCTCATGGATGTTTCGTGAAACATCCATGACTTAGCGAAGATTTAGATTAACTTTGATGTTTACATGGATATCTAGCTACTTTCACATCGAAACACGTTATTTCTTTGAATTTCATCGTTTCATGTATGTTTCGTGAAATAACCATGATTTCGCGAAGAATTAGTTTAATTTTGATGTTTTCATAGATTTCAAGCTTCTTTCTCTGCGAAACACGTTATTTCGTAGAATTTCATCGTTTCACGAATGTTTCGTGAAATAACCATGATTTAGCGAAGATTTGACTTAATTTTGATGTTTTCACATATTTCGAGCTACTTTCACTGCGAAACACGTTACTTCGTTGAATTTCATCGTTTCATGAATGTTTCGTGATATAACCATGATTTAGCGATGATTTAGCTTAATTTTGATGTTTTTACAGATTTCAAGCTACTTTCACTGCGAAACACGATATTTCGTTGAATTTCATCGGTTCATGAATGTTTCGTGAAATAACCATGATTTATCGAAGATTTAGCTTAATTCTGATGTTTTCATAGATTTCAAGCTACTTTCACTGCGAAACACGTTATTTAGTTGAATTTCATCGTTTCATGAATTTTTCGTGAAATATTCATGATTTAGAGAAGATTTAGCTTAATTTGGATGTTTTCATAGATTTCAAGCTACTTTCACTGCGAAACACGTTATTTCGTTGAATTTCAACGTTTCATGAATGTTTCGTGAAACAACCATTATTTAGCGAAGATCTACCTTTTTTTGATATTTTCATAGATTTCAAGCTTCTTTCACTGCGAAACACGTTGTTTCGTTGAATTTCATCGTTTCATGAATGTTTCGTGAAATAACCAGTATTTAGCGAAGATTTTGACTAATTATGCTGTTTTCATGGATAACTAGCTTCTTTCACTGCGAAACACGTTATTTCGTTGAATTTCAACGTTTCATGAATGTTTGGTGAAATAACCATGATTTAGCGAAGATTTAGCTTAATTTTGATGTTTTCACAGATTTCAAGCTACTTTCACTGCGAAACACGTTATTTCGTTGAATTTCATCGTTTCATGAATGTTTCGTGAAATAACCATGATTTAGCGAAGATTTAGCTTTATTTTGATGTTTTCATAGATTTCAAGCTACTTTCACTGCGAAACACGTTATTTCGTTGAATTTCATCGTTTCATGAATGTTTCGTGAAATAACCATGATTTAGCGAAGATTTAGCTTTATTTGATGTTTTCATAGATTTCAAGCTTCTTTCACTGCGAAACACGTTATTTCGTTGAATTTCAACGTTTCATGAAAGTTTCGTGAAATAACCATGATTTAGCGAGGAATTAGTTTAATTTTGATGTTTTCATAGATTTCAAGCTTCTTTCACTGCGAAACACGTTATTTCGTAGAATTTCATCATTTCATGAATGTTTCGTGAAATAACCATGATTTAGCGAAGATTTAACTTAATTTTGATGTTCTCACAGATTTCGAGCTACTTTCACTGCGAAACACGTAATTTCGTTGAATTTCATCGGTTCATGAATGTATCGTGTAATAACCAGGATTTAGCGCAGATTTAGCTAATTTTGAAGTTTTCATAGGTTACATGCTACTTTCACTGCGAAACACGTTATTTCGTTGAATTTCATCGTTTCATGAATGTTTCGTGATATAACCATGATTTAGCGAAGATTAAGCTTAATTTGGATGTTTTTATAGATTTCAAGCTACTTTCACTGCGACACACGTTATTTCGTTGAATTTCAACGTTTCATGAATGTTTCGTGAAATAACCATTATTTAGCGAAGATTTAGCTTTATTTGATGTTTTCATAGATTTCAAGCTACTTTCACTGCGAAACGCGTTATTTCGGTGAATTTCAACGTTTCATGAAAGTTTCGTGAAATAACCATGATTTAGCGAAGAATTAGTTTAATTTTGATGTTTTCTTAGATTTCAAGCTTCTTTCACTGCGAAACACGTTATTTCGTAGAGTTTCATCGTTTCACGAATGTTTCGTGAAATAACCATGATTTAGCGAAGATTTAACTTAATTTTGATGTTTTCATAGATTTCAAGCTACTTTCACTACGAAACACGTTATTTCGTTGAATTTCATCGCTTCATTAATGTTTCGTGAAATGACCATGATTTAGCGAAGATTTAGCTTAATTTTGATGTTTTCATAGATTTCAAGCTACTTTCACTGCGAAACACGTTATTTCGTTGAATTTCATCGTTTCATGAATGTTTCGTGAAATAACCATGATTTAGCGAAGATTTATCTTAATTTTGATGTTTTCTTAGATTTCAAGCTACTTTCACTGCGAAACACGATATTTCGTTGAATTTCATCGTTTCAGGAATGTTTCGTGAAATAACCATGATTTAGAGAAGATTTAGCTTATTTTTTATGTTTTTGCAGATTTCAAGCTGCTTTCACTGCGAAATACGTTATTTCGTTGCATTTCAATGTTTCATGAATGTTTCGTGAAATAACCATGATTTAGCTAAGATTTAGCATAATTTTGATATTTTCATACATTTCAAGCTACTTTCACTGCGAAACACGTTATTTCGTTGAATTTCATCGCTTCATGAATGTTTCGTGAAATAACCATGATTTAGCGAAGATTTAGCTTAATTTTGATGTTTTCATTTATTTCAAACTACTTTCACTGCGAAACACGTTATTTCGTTGAATTTCATCGTTTTATGAATGTTTCGTGAAATAACCATGATTTAGCGAAGATTTAGCTTAATTTTGATGTTTTCTTAGATTTCAAGCTACTTTCACTGCGAAACACGTTATTTCGTTGAATTTTATCGTTTCATGAATGCTTCGTGAAATAACCATGATTTAGCGAAGATTTAGCTTAATTTGGATGTATTCATAGATTTCAAGCTACTTTCACTGCGAAACACGTTATTTCGTTGAATTTCAACGTTTCATGAATGTTTCGTGAAACAACCATTATTTAGAGAAGATTTAGCGTTTTTGATGTTTTCATAGATTTCAAGCTTCTTTCACTGCGAAACACGTTATTTCGTTGAATTTCATCGTTTCATGAATGTTTCGTGAAATAACCAGTATTTAGCGAAGATTTAGACTAATTATGTTGTTTTCATTGATAACTAGCTACTTTTACTGCGAAACACGTTATTTCGTTGAATTTCAACGTTTCATGAATGTTTTGTGAAATAATCGTGATTTAGCGAAGATTTAGCCTAATTTTGATGTTTTCATGGTTATCTAGCTATTTTCACTGCGATAAACGTTATTTCCTTAAATTTCATCGTGTCATGAATGTTTCGTGACATAATCATGATTTAGCGAAGATTTAGCTTAATTTTAATGTATTCATGCATATATAACTACTTTCACTGCGAAACACGTTATATCGTTGAATTTCATCGTTTTAAGAATGTTTCGCGAAATAGCCATGATTAAGCGAATATTTAGCCTAATTTTGATGTTTTCATGGATATCTAGCTACTTTCACTGCGAAACACGGTATTTCGTTGAATTTCATCGTTTTATGAACGTATCGTGATATAATCATGATTTAGCGAAAATTCAGCTTTATTTTGGTGTTTTCTTGGATATCTAACGACTTTCATAGCGAAACACGTTATTTCGTTGAATTTCAACGTTTAATGAATGTTTCTTGTAATAACCATGATTTAGCAAAGATTTATCTTAATTTTGATGTTTTCATAGAAATCAAGCTACTTTCACTGCGAAACACATTATTTCGTTGACTTTCATCGTATCATGAATGTTTCGCGAAATAACCATGATTTAGCGAAGATTTATCATAATTTTGATGATTACATGGATATCTAGCTTATTGCACTGCGAAACACGTATTTCGTTGAATTTCATCATCTCATGAATGTTTCGTGAAATAACCATGATTTAGCGAAGATTTAGCTTAATTTTCATGTTTTGATTTATATCTAGCTACTTTCACTGCGAAACACGTTATTTCGTTGAATTTCATCGTTTCATGAATGTTTCGTGAAATACCCATGAATTAGCGAAGATTTAGCTTAATTTTGATGTTTTCATAGATATCAAGCTACTTTCAAGGCGAAACACTTTATTTCGTTGAATTTCATCCTTTCATGAATGTTTCGTGAAATAACCATGACTTAGCGAAGATTTAGGTTAATTTTGATGTTTACATGGATATCTAGCTACATTCACATCGAAACACGTTATTTCGTTGAATTTCATAGTTTCATTAATGTTTTGTGAAATAACCATGATTTAGAGAAGATACAGCTTAATTTTGATTTTTTCATGGATATCTAGCTACTTTCACATCGAAACACGTTATTTCGTTGAATTTCATCGTTTCATGGATGTTTCGTGATATAACCATGATATAGTGAAGATTTAGCCTAATTTTGATGTTTACATGGATATGTAGCTACTTTCACTGCGAAACACGTTATTTCGTTGAATTTCATCATTTCGTTAATGTTTCGTGGAATAACCTTTACTTAGCGATGATTTAGCTTAATGTTGATGTTATCAGAGATATCAAGCTACTTTCACTGCGAAACACGTTATTTAGTTGAATTTCATCATCTAATGAATGTTTCGTGAAATAACCATAATTTAGCGAAGATTTAGCCTAATTTTGATGATTTCATCGATATCAAGCTACTTTCACTGCGTAACACGTTATATCGTTGAATTTAATTTATCATGAATGTTTCGTGAAATAACCGTGATTTAACGAAGATATAGCCTAATTTTGATGTTTACTTTGATATCTAGCTACTTTCACAGCGAAACACGTTATTTCGTTGAATTTCATCGTTTCAAGAATATTTCGTGAAATAATCTTGATTTATCGAACATTTAGCCTAATTTTGATGTTTTCATGGATATCTAACTACTTACACTGCGATACACGTTACTTCGTTGAATTTCATCCTTTCATGAATGTTTCGTGAAATAACCATGATTTAGCGGAGATTTAGCTTAATTTTGAGGTTTTCATAGATATCAAGCTACTTTCACTGCGAAACACGTTATTTCGTTGAATTTCATCGTTACATGAATGTTCGTGAAATAACCATGATTCAGCAAAGATTTAGCCTAATTTTGATTTTTTCATGGATATATAGCTACTTTAACTGCGAAACACGTTATTTCGTTAAATTTCATCGTTTCATGAGTGTATCGTGAAATAACCATGATTTAGCGAAGATATAGCTTAATTTTTATGTATGCATGGATATATAAACTCTTTCACTGCGAAACACTTTATTTCGTTGAATTTCATCGGATCATGATTGTTTCGTTAAATAACCATTATTTAGCGAAGAATTAGCCTAATTTTGTTGTTTGCATGGATATCTAGCTACTTTCACTGCGAAACACGTTATTTCGTTCAATTTCATCCTTTCATGAACGTTTCGTGAAACAACCATGATTTAGCAATGATTTAGCCTAATTTTGATGTTTACATGGATATCTAGCTACTTTCACTGCGATACGCGTTATTTCGTTGAATTTCATCATCTCATGAAAGTTTCGTGATATAACCATGACTTAGCGAAGATTTAGAATAATTTTGATGTTTACATGGATATCTAGCTACTTTCACTGCGAAACAAGTTATTTCGTTGAATTTCATCGTTTCATGAATGTTTCGTGAAATAACCATGAATTAGCGAAGATTTAACTTAATTTATATGTTTTCATAGATATCAAGCTACTTTCACTGCGAAACACGCTATTTCGTTGAATTTCATCCTTTCATGAATGTTTCGTGAAATAACCATGATTTAGCGGAGATTTAGCTTAATTTTGATGTTTTCATTGACATCAAGCTACTTTCACTGAGAAACACGTTATTTCGTTGTATTTCATCGTTACATGAATGTTCGTGAAATAACCATGATTTAGCAAAGATTTAGCCTAATTTTGATGTTTTCATAGATATCAGGCTACTTTCACTGCGAAACACGTTATTTCGTTGAATTTCATTGCATCATGAACGTTTCGTGAAATAACCATGATTTAGCGAAGATTTTGCCTAATTTTGATGTTTACATGGGTATCTAGCTACTTTCACTGCGAAATACGGTATTTCGTAGAATTTCATCGTTTCATGAATGTATCGTGATATAACCATGATTTAGCAAAGATTTTGCTTAATTTTGATGTTTTCATGAATATCGAACTACTTTCACTGCGAAACACGTTATTTCGTTGAATTTCATAGTATCATGAGTGTTTCGTGAAAGAACCATGATTTAGCGAAGATTTTGCCTAATTTTGATGTTTACATATATATCTAGCTACTTTTACCTCGAAACACGTTATTTCGTTGAATTTCATCATCTCATGGATGTTTCGTGAAACATCCATGACTTAGCGAAGATTTAGATTAACTTTGATGTTTACATGGATATCTAGCTACTTTCACATCGAAACACGTTATTTCTTTGAATTTCATCGTTTCATGTATGTTTCGTGAAATAACCATGATTTCGCGAAGAATTAGTTTAATTTTGATGTTTTCATAGATTTCAAGCTTCTTTCTCTGCGAAACACGTTATTTCGTAGAATTTCATCGTTTCACGAATGTTTCGTGAAATAACCATGATCATAAAAATCCAGCTGTGTTTTGATGTTTTCATGAATATCGAACTACTTTCACTGCGAAACACGTTATTTCGTTGAATTTCATAGTATCATGAGTGTTTCGTGAAAGAACCATGATTTAGCGAAGATTTTGCCTAATTTTGATGTTTACATATATATCTAGCTACTTTTACCTCGAAACACGTTATTTCGTTGAATTTCATCATCTCATGGATGTTTCGTGATATAATTAACTTATTAGCAAAGATTCACTGCTTCAGTGATTTCAGAATTGACTATTCACTGCGAAATACGTTATTTTGTTGAATTTCACAAATATCATGAAGGGTTTCGCGACAAATGCCATTTCGCGAAGAATTAGCCCCAATTTTGATGTTTTCATTGATTTCAAGCTTCTTTTCTTGCGAAACACGTTATTCTTGTATAATTTCATCGTTTCACGAATGTTTCGTGAATAGTTGATGATTTAGCGAGGATTTACTTAATTTTGATGTTTTCACATATTTCAAGCTAATTTCACTGCGAAACACGTTATTTCGTTGAATTTCAACGTTTCATGAATGTTTCGTGAAATAACCATGATTTAGCGAAGATTTAGCTTAATTTTGATGTTTTCAGAGATTTCAAGCTACTTTCACTGCGAAACACGTTATTTCGTGGAATTTCATCGGTTCATGAATGTTTCTTGAAATAACCATGATTTAGCCAAGATTTAGCTTAATTCTGATGTTTTCACATATTTCGAGCTACTTTCACTGCGAAACACGTTTTTTCGTTGAATTTCATCGTTTAATGAATGTTTCGTGATATAACCATGATTTAACGAAGATTTAGCTTAATTTTGATGTTTTCATAGATTTCAAGCTACTTTCACTGCGAAACACGTTATTTCGTTGAATTTCATCGTTTGATGAATGTTTCGTGAAATAACCATGATTTAGCGAAGATTTAGATAAGTTTTGAGGTTTTCACAGTTTTCAAGCTACTTTCACTGCGAAACACGTTATTTCGTTGAATTTCATCGTTTCATGAATGTTTCGTGAAATATCCATGATTTAGCGAAGATTTAGATAAGTTTTGAGGTTTTCACAAATTTCAAGCTACTTTCACTGCGAAACACGTTATTTCGTTGAATTTCATCGTTTCATGTATGTTTCGTGAAATAACCATGATTTAGTGGAAGTTTTAGCTTAGTTTGACGTCTACATACATTCAAGCTTCCTTCACTGCGAAACACTTATTACGTTGAATTTCAACTCTTCATGGTGATTTGCTATCATGATTTTAAGAAAATCCAGTTATTGATGTTTTCACAGATTTCAAGCTTCTTTCACTGCGAAGCAGCTTATTCGTTGAGTTTCATGTGTTTCATGAGTGTTTTGTGAGTAACCATGGTTTGCAGCCGAAAATCAGTGCAACTTTGATGTTTTTACAGATTTCAAGCTACTTTCACTGCGAAACATGTTCTTTCGTTGAATTCTTCGTTTCATGAATGTTTCGTGAAATAACCATTATTTAGCGAAGATTTAGCTCAATTTTGAAGTTTTCATCGATTTCAAGCTAATTTCCCTGCGAAACACGTTATTTCGTTGAATTTCATCGTTTCATGAATGTTTCGTGATATAACCATGATTTAGCGAAGATTTAGCTTAATTTGGATGTTTTTATAGATTTCAAGCTACTTTCACTGCGACACACGTTATTTCGTTGAATTTCAACGTTTCATGAATGTTTCGTGAAATAACCATTATTTAGCGAAGATTTAGCTTTATTTGATGTTTTCATAGATTTCAAGCTTCTTTCACTGCGAAACACGTTATTTCGTTGAATTTCAACGTTTCATGAAAGTTTCGTGAAATAGCCATGATTTAGCGAAGAATTAGTTTAATTTTGATGTTTTCTTAGATTTCAAGCTTCTTTCACTGCGAAACACGTTATTTCGTAGAGTTTCATCGTTTCACGAATGTTTCGTGAAATAACCATGATTTAGCGAAGATTTAACTTAATTTTTATGTTTTCATAGATTTCAAGCTACTTTCACTACGAAACACGTTATTTCGTTGAATTTCATCGCTTCATGAATGTTTCGTGAAACAACCATTATTTAACGAAGATTTAGCTTTTTTTGATGTTTTCTTAGATTTCAAGCTTCTTTCACTGCGAAACACGTTATTTCGTTGAATTTCAACGTTTCATGAAAGTTTCGTGAAATAACCATGATTTAGCGAAGATTTAACTTAATTTTGATGTTTTCATAGATTTCAAGCTACTTTCACTGCGAAACACGTTATTTCGTTGAATTTCATCGTTTCATGAATGTTTCGTGAAACAACCATGATTTAGCGAAGATTTAACTTAATTTTGATGTTCTCACAGATTTCGAGCTACTTTCACTGCGAAACACGTTATTTCGTTGAATTTCATCGGTTCATGAATGTATCGTGTAATACAGGATTTAGCGCAGATTTAGCTAATTTTGAAGTTTTCATAGGTTTCATGCTACTTTCACTGCGAAACACGTTATTTCGTTGAATTTCATCGTTTCATGAATGTTTCGTGATATAACCATGATTTAGCGAAGATTTAGCTTAATTTGGATGTTTTTATAGATTTCAAGCTACTTTCACTGCGACACACGTTATTTCGTTGAATTTCAACGTTTCATGAATGTTTCGTGAAATAACCATTATTTAACGAAGATTTAGCTTTATTTGATGTTTTCATAGATTTCAAGCTTCTTTCACTGCGAAGCACGTTATTTCGTTGAATTTCAACGTTTCATGAAAGTTTCGTGAAATAACCATGATTTAACGAAGAATTAGTTTAATTTTGATGTTTTCTTAGATTTCAAGCTTCTTTCACTGCGAAACACGTTATTTCGTAGAGTTTCATCGTTTCACGAATGTTTCGTGAAATAACCATGATTTAGCGAAGATTTAACTTAATTTTGAAGTTTTCATAGATTTCAAGCTACTTTCACTACGAAACACGTTATTTCGTTGAATTTCATCGCTTCATTAATGTTTCGTGAAATAACCATGATTTAGCGAAGATTTAGCTTAATTTTGATGTTTTCATAGATTTCAAGCTTCTTTCACTGCGAAACACGTTATTTCGTTGAATTTCATCGTTTCATGAATGTTTCGTGAAATAACCAGGATTTAGCGAAAATTTAGACTAATTATGATGTTTTCATGGATAACTAGCTACTTTCACTGAGAAACACGTTATTTCGTTGAATTTCAACGTTTCATGAATGATTTGTGAAATAACCATGATTTAGCGAAGATTTAGCATAATTTTGATGTTTTCATAGATTTCAAGCTACTTTCACTGCGAAACGCGTTATTTCTTTGAATTACATCGTTTCATGAATGTTTCGTGAAATAACCATGATTTAGCGAAGATTTAGCTTTATCTTGATGTTTTCTTAGATTTCAAGCTACTTTCACTGCGAAACACGTTATTTCGTTGAATTTCATCGTTTCATTGATGTTTCGTGAAATAACCATGGTTTAGCGAAGATTTAGCTTAATTTTGATGTTTTTACAGAATTCAAGCTACTTTCACTGCGAAACATGTTCTTTCGTTAAATTTCATCGTTTCGTGAATGTTTCGTGATATAACCATGATTTAGCGAAGGTTTAGCTTAATTTGGATGTTTTCATAGATTTCATGCTTCTTTCACTGCGAAACACGTTATTTCGTAGAATTTCATCATTTCATGAATATTTCGTGAAACAACCATGATTTAGCGAAGATTTAACTTAATTTTGATGTTCTCACAGATTTCGAGCTACTTTCACTGCGAAACACGTTATTTCGTTGAATTTCATCGGTTCATGAATGTATCGTGTAATAACCAGGATTTAGCGCAGATTTAGCCAATTTTGAAGTTTTCATAGGTTTCATGCTACTTTCACTGCGAAACACGTTATTTTGTTGAATTTCATCGTTTCATGAATGTTTCGTGATATAACCATGATTTAGCGAAGATTTAGCTTAATTTGGATGTTTTTATAGATTTCAAGCTACTTTCACTGCGACACACGTTATTTCGTTGAATTTCAACGTTTCATGAATGTTTCGTGAAATAACCATTATTTAGCGAAGATTTAGCTTTATTTGATGTTTTCATAGATTTCAAGCTTCTTTCACTGCGAAACACGTTATTTCGGTGAATTTCAACGTTTCATGAAAGTTTCGTGAAATAACCATGATTTAGCGAAGAATTAGTTTAATTTTGATGTTTTCTTAGATTTCAAGCTTCTTTCACTGCGAAACACGTTATTTCGTAGAGTTTCATCGTTTCACGAATGTTTCGTGAAATAACCATGATTTAGCGAAGATTTAACTTAATTTTGAAGTTTTCATAGATTTCAAGCTACTTTCACTACGAAACACGTTATTTCGTTGAATTTCATCGCTTCATTAATGTTTCGTGAAATAACCATGATTTAGCGAAGATTTAGCTTAATTTTGATGTTTTCATAGATTTCAAGCTACTTTCACTGCGAAACACGTTATTTCGTTGAATTTCATCGTTTCATGAATGTTTCGTGAAATAACCAGGATTTAGCGAAAATTTAGACTAATTATGATGTTTTCATGGATAACTAGCTACTTTCACTGAGAAACACGTTATTTCGTTGAATTTCAACGTTTCATGAATGATTTGTGAAATAACCATGATTTAGCGAAGATTTATCTTAATTTTGATGTTTTCATAGATTTCAAGCTACTTTCACTGCGAAACGCGTTATTTCTTTGAATTACATCGTTTCATGAATGTTTCGTGAAATAACCATGATTTAGCGAAGATTTAGCTTTATCTTGATGTTTTCTTAGATTTCAAGCTACTTTCACTGCGAAACACGTTATTTCGTTGAATTTCATCGTTTCATTGATGTTTCGTAAAATAACCATGATTTAGCGATGATTTAGCTTATTTTTGATGTTTTTGCAGATTTCAATCTGCTTTCACTGCGAAACACGTTATTTCGTTGATTTCTTCGTTTCATGAATGCTTCGTGAAATAACCATGATTTAGAGAAGATTTAGCCTAATTTGGATGTTTTCATAGATTTCAAGCTACTTTCACTGCGAAACACGGTATTTCGTTGAATTTGAACGTTTCATGAATGTTTCCTGAAACAACCATTATTTAACGAAGATTTAGCTTTTTTTGATGTTTTCTTAGATTTCAAGCTTCTTTCACTGCGAAACACGTTATTTCGTTGAATTTCATCGTTTCATGAATGTTTCGTGATATAACCAGGATTTAGCGAAGATTTAGACTAATTATGATGGTTTCATGGATAACTAGCTACTTTGACTGCGAAACACGTTATTTCGTTGAATTTCAACGTTTCATGAATGTTTCGTGAAATAACCATGATTTAGCGAAGATTTAGCTTAATTTTGATGTTTTCATAGATTTCAAGCTACTTTCACTGCGAAACACGTTATTTCGTTGAATTTCATCGTTTCATGAATGTTTCGTGAAATAACCATGATTTAGCGAAGATTTAGCTTAATTTTGATGTTTTCATAGATTTCAAGCTACTTTCACTGCGAAACACGTTATTTCGTTGAATTTCATCGTTTCATGAATGTTTCGTGAAATAACCATGATTTAGCGAAGATTTAGCTTAATTTTGATGTTTTCATAGATTTCAAGCTACTTTCACTGCGAAACACGTTATTTCGTTGAATTTCATCGTTTCATGAATGTTTCGTGAAATAACCATGATTTAGCGAAGATTTAGCTTAATTTTGATGTTTTCATAGATTTCAAGCTACTTTCACTGCGAAACACGTTATTTCGTTGAATTTCATCGTTTCATGAATGTTTCGTGAAATAACCATTATTTAGCGAAGATTTAGCTTTATTTGATGTTTTCATAGATTTCAAGCTACTTTCACTGCGAAACACGTTATTTCGTTGAATTTCAACGTTTCATGAATGTTTCGTGAAATAACCATGATTTAGAGAAGATTTAGCTTAATTTTGATGTTTTCATAGATTTCAAGCTTCTTTCACTGCGAAACACGTTATTTCGTAGAATTTCATCATTTCATGAATGTTTCGTGAAACAACCATGATTTAGCGAAGATTTAACTTAATTTTGATGTTCTCACAGATTTCGAGCTACTTTCACTGCGAAACACGTTATATCGTTGAATGTCATCGGTTCATGAATGTATCGTGTAATAACCAGGATTT
>JAUCRC010000177.1:0-23429 GCA_032399595.1 Tetragonula carbonaria
AAATCATGGTTATTTCACGAAACGTTTATAATACGACGAAATTCAACGAAATATCGTGGTTCGCAGTGAAAGTAGCTTGATATCCATGAGAACATCAAAATTAGGCTAAATCTTCGCTAAATCATGGTTATTTCACGGAACATTCATGAAACGATGAAATTCAACGAAATAACGAGTTTCGCAGTGAAAGTAGCTAGATATCCATGAAAACATCAAAATTAGGCTAAATCTCCGCTGAATCATGTTTATTTCACGAAACATTCATCATACGATGAAATTCAGCGAAATATCGTGTTTCGCAGTGAAAGTAGCATAATATCTATGAAAACATCAAAATTACGCTAAATCTCCGCTGAATCATGTTTATTTCACGAAACATTTATCATACGATGAAATTCAACGAAATAACGTGTTTCGCAGTGAAAGTAGCTTGATATCTATGAATACATCAAAATTAAGCTAAATCTTCGCTAAAACATGGTTATTTCACGAACATTCATGAAAAGATGAAATTCATCGAAATAACGTGTTTCGCAGTGAAAGTAGCAAGATATCTATGAAAACATCAAAATTAAGCTAAATCTCCGCAAAATCATGGTTATTTCACGAAACATTCATGAAATGCGAAATTCATCGAAATCACGTGTTTCGCAGTGAAAGTAGCAAGATATCCATGAAAACATCAAAATTAGGCTAAATCTTCGCTAAATCATAGTTATTTCACGAAACATTCATGAAACGATGAAATTAAACGAAATAACGTGTTTCGCAGTGGAAATAGCTTGATACCTACGAAAACATAAAAATTAATCTAAATCTTCGCTAAATCATTGTTATTTCACGAAACATTCATGAAACGATGAAATTCAACGAAATAACGTGTTTCGCAGTGAAAGTAGCTAGATATACATGAAAACATCAAAATTAGGCTAAATCTTCGATAAATCATGGTTATTTCACGAAACATTCATAATACGAGGAAATTGAACGAAATATCGTGGTTCCCAGTGAAAGTAGCTTGATTTCCATGAGAACATCAAAATTATCTAAATAGCTAAATAGCTAAATCTTCGCTAAATCATGGTTATTTCACGGAACATTCATGAAACGATGAAAATCAACGAAATATCGAGTTTCGCAGTGAAAGTAGCTAGATATCCATGAAAACATGAAAATTACGCTAAATCTCCGCTGAATCATGTTTATTTCACGAAACATTCATCATACGATGAAATTCATCGAAATAACGTGTTTCGCAGTGAAAGTAGCTTGATATCTATGAAAACATCAAAATTAAGCTAAATCTTCGCTAAAACATGGTTATTTCACGAAACATTCATGAAACAATGAAATTCAACGAAATCACGTGTTTCGCAGTGAAAGTAGCAAGATATCCATGAAAACATCAAAATTAGGCTAAATTCTTCGCTAAATCATGGTTATTTCACGGAACATTCATGAAACGATGAAATTCAACGAAATATCGTGTTTCGCAGTGAATGTAGCTAGATATCTATGAAAACATGAAAATTACTCTAAATCTCCGCTGAATCATGTTTATTTCACGAAACATTCATCATACGATGAAATTCATCGAAATAACGTGTTTCGCAGTGAAAGTAGCTTGATATTTATGAGAACATCAAAATTAAGCTAAACATTCGCTAAAACATGGTTAATCCACGAAACATTCATGAAACGATGAAATGCAACGAAATTACGTGTTTCGCAGTGAAAGTAGCAAGATATCTATGAAAGCATCAAAATTAAGCTAAATATCCTCTAAATCATTGTTATTTCACGAAACATTCATGAAACGATGAAATTCAACGAAATAACGTGTTTCGCAGTGAAAGTTGCTAGATATACATGAAAACATCAAAATTAGGCTAAATCTTCGATAAATCATGGTTATTTCACGAAACGTTTATAATACGACGAAATTGAACGAAATATCGTGGTTCCCAGTGAAAGTAGCTTGGTATCCATGAGAACATCAAAATTAGGCTAAATCTTCGCTAAATCATGGTTATTTCACGGATCATTCATGAAACGATGAAATTCAACGAAATAACGAGTTTCGCAGTGAAAGTAGCTAGATATCCATGAAAACATGAAAATTAGGCTAAATCTCCGCTGAATCATGTTTATTTCACGAAACATTCATCATACGATGAAATTCAGCGAAATATCGTGTTTCACAGTGAAAGTAGCATAATATCTATGAAAACATCAAAATTACGCCAAATCTCCGCTGAATCAGGTTTATTTCACGAAACATTTATCATACGATGAAATTCAACGAAATAACGTGTGTCGCAGTGAAAGTAGCTTGATATCTATGAATACATAAAAATTAAGCTAAATCTTCGCTAAAAGATGGTTATTTCACCGAACATTCATGAAAAGATGAAATTCATCGAAATAACGTGTTTCGCAGTGAAAGTAGCAAGATATCTATGAAAACATCAAAATTAAGCTAAATCACCGCAAAATCATGGTTATTTCACGAAACATTCATGAAACGTTGAAATTCAACGAAATAACGTTGTTGTTGTTTCGCAGTGAAAGAAGCTAGATATCCATTAAAACATCAAAATTAAGCTAAATCTTCGCTAAATCATGGTTATTTCACGAAACATTCATGAAACGGTGAAATTCATCGAAATCACGTGTTTCGCAGTGAAAGCAGCACAATATCAATGAAAACATCAAAATTACGCTAAATCTCCGCTGAATCAGGATTATTTCACGAAACATTTATCATACGATGAAATTCAACGAAATAACGTGTGTCGCAGTGAAAGTTGCTTGATATCTATGAATACATAAAAATTAAGCTAAATCTTCGCTAAAACATGGTTATTTCACCGAACATTCATGAAAAGATGAAATTCATCGAAATAACGTGTTTCGCAGTGAAAGTAGCAAGATATCTATGAAAACATCAAAATTAAGCTAAATCTCCGCAAAATCATGGTTATTTCACGAAACATTCATGAAATTCGAAATTCATCGAAATCACGTGTTTCGCAGTGAAAGTAGCAAAATATCAATGAAAACATCAAAATTAGGCTAAATCTTCGATAAATCAAGGTTATTTCACGAAACATTCATAATACGAGGAAATTGAACGAAATATCGTGGTTCCCAGTGAAAGTAGCTTGATATCCATGAGAGCATCAAAATTAGGCTAAATCTTCGCTAAATCATGGCTATTTCCCGGAACATTTATGAAACGTTGAAATTCAACGAAATAACGAGTTTCGCAGTGAAAGTAGCTAGATATCCATGAAAACATGGAAATTACGCTAAATCTCCGCTGAATCATGTTTATTTCACGAAACATTCATCATACGATGAAATTCAGCGAAATATCGTGTTTCGCAATGAAAGTAGCATAATATCTATGAAAACATCAAAATTACGCTAAATCTCCTCCGAATCAGGTTTATTTCACGAAACATTTATCATACGATGAAATTCAACGAAATAACGTGTGTCGCAGTGAAAGTAGCTTGATATCTATGAATACATAAAAATTAAGATAAATCTTCGCTAAAACATGGTTATTTCACCGAACATTCATGAAAAGATGAAATTCAACGAAATAACGTGTTTCGCAGTGAAAGTAGCAAGATATCTATGAAAACATCAAAATTACGCTAAATCTCCGCAAAATCATGGTTATTTCACGAAACATTCATGAAATGCGAAATTCATCGAAATCACGTGTTTCGCAGTGAAAGTAGCAAGATATCCATGAAAACATCAAAATTAGGCTAAATCTTCGCTAAATCATAGTTATTTCACGAAACATTCATGAAACGATGAAATTCAACGAAATAACGTGTTTCGCAGTGAAAGTAGCTTGATACCTACGAAAACATAATAATTAATCTAAATCTTCGCTAAAACATGGTTATTTCACGAAACACTCATGAAAAGATGAAATTCATCGAAATAACGTGTTTCGCAGTGAAAGTAGCTTGATATCTATGAGAACATCAAAATTAAGCTAAACATTCGCTAAAACATGGTTATTCCACGAAACATTCATGAAACGATGAAATTCAACGAAATAACGTGTTTCGCAGTGAAAGTAGCAAGATATCCATTAAAACATCAAAATTAAGCTAAATCTTCGCTAAATCATGGTTATTTCACGAAACATTCATGAAACGATGAAATTCAACGAAATAACGTCTTTCGCAGTGAAAGTAGTAAGATATGTATGAAAACATCAAAATTAAGCTAAATCTCCGCAAAAACATGGTTATTTCACGAAACATTCATGAAATGCGAAATTCTTCAAAATCACGTGTTTCGCAGTAAAAGTAGCTAGATATCCATGAAAACATCAAAATTATGCTATATCTTCGCTAAATCATGGTTATTTCACGAAACATTCATGAAACGATGAAAATCAACGAAATAACGTGTTTCACAGTGAAAGTAGCTTAATAACTATGAAAACATCAAAATTAATCTAAATCTTCGCTAAAACATGGTTATTTCACCGAACATTCATGAAAAATGAAATTCATCGAAATAACGTGTTTCGCAGTGAAAGTAGCTTGATATCTATGAGAACATCAAAATTAGGCTAAATCTTCGCTAAATCATGGTTATTTCACGGAACATTCATGAAACGATGAAATTCAACGAAAGAACGAGTTTTGCAGTGAAAGTAGCTAGATACGTATGAAAGCATCAAAATTATGCTAAATCTTCGCTAAATCATGGTTGTTTCACGAAACATTCATGAAACAATGAAATTCATCGAAATAACGTGTTTCGCAGTGAAAGTAGCTTGATATCTATGAAAACATCAAAATTAAGCTAAATCTTCGCTAAAACATGGTTATTTCACGAAACATTCATTAAACGATGAAATTCAACGAAATAGCGTGTTTCGCAGTGAAAGTAGCTAGATATCCATTAAAACATCAAAATTAAGCTAAATCTTCGCTAAATCATGGTTATTTCACGAAACATTCACGAAAAGAAGAAATTCAACGAAATAACGTCTTTCGCAGTGAATGTAGCTGGATATACATGAAAACATCAAAATTAAGCTAAATCTCCGTTGAATCAGGTTAATTTCACGAAACATTTATCATACGATGAAATTCAACGAAATAACGTGCGTCGCAGTGAAAGTAGCTTGATATCTATGAATACCTTAAAATTAAGACAAATCTTCGCTAAAACATGGTTATTTCACCGACATTTCATGAAAAGATGAAATTAATCGAAATAACGTGTTTCGCAGTGAAAGTAGCTAGATATCTATGAAAACATCAAAATTAAGCTAAATCTCCGCAAAATCATGGTTATTTCACGAATCATTCATGAAATGCGAAATTCATCGAAATCACGTGTTTCGCAGTGAAAGTAGCAAGATATCCATGAAAACATCAAAATTAGGCTAAATCTTCGATAAATCATGGTTATTTCACGAAACATTCATAATACGAGGAAATTGAACGAAATATCGTGGTTCCAAGTGAAAGTAGCTTGATATCCATGAGAACATCAAAATTAGGCTAAATCTTCGCTAAACCATGGTTATTTCACGGAACATACATCATACGATGAAATTCAGCGAAATATCGTGTTTCGCAGTGAAAGAAGCATAATATCTATGAAAATATCAAAATTACGCTAAATCTCCGCTGAATCAGGTTTATGTTACGAAACATTTATCATACGATGAAATTCAACGAAATAACGTGTGTCGCAGTGAAAGTAGCTTGATATCAATGATACATAAAAATTAAGCTAAATCTTCGCTAAAACATGGTTATTTCACCGAACATTCATGAAAAGATGAAATTCATCAAAATAACGTGTTTCGCAGTGAAAGTAGCAAGATATCTATGAAAACATCAAAATTAAGCTAAATCTCCGCAAAATCATGGTTATTTCAAGAAACATTCATGAAATGCGAAATTCATCGAAATCACGTGTTTCGCAGAGAAAGTAGCAAGATATCCATGAAAACATCAAAATTAGGCTAAATCTTCGCTAAATCATAGTTATTTCACGAAACATTCATGAAACGATGAAATTAAACGAAATAACGTGTTTCGCAGTGAAAATAGCTTGATACCTACGAAAACATAAAAATTAATCTAAATCTTCGCTAAATCATTGTTATTTCACGAAACATTCATGAAACGATGAAATTCAACGAAATAACGTGTTTCGCAGTGAAAGTAGCTAGATATACATGAAAACATCAAAATTAGGCTAAATCTTCGATAAATCATGGTTATTTCACGAAACATTCATAATACGAGGAAATTGAACGAAATATCGTGGTTCCCAGTGAAAGTAGCTTGATTTCCATGAGAACATCAAAATTATCTAAATAGCTAAATAGCTAAATCTTCGCTAAATCATGGTTATTTCACGGAACATTCATGAAACGATGAAAATCAACGAAATATCGAGTTTCGCAGTGAATGTAGCTAGATATCCATGAAAACATGAAAATTACGCTAAATCTCCGCTGAATCATGTTTATTTCACGAAACATTCATCATACGATGAAATTCATCGAAATAACGTGTTTCGCAGTGAAAGTAGCTTGATATTTATGAGAACATCAAAATTAAGCTAAACATTCGCTAAAACATGGTTAATCCACGAAACATTCATGAAACGATGAAATGCAACGAAATTACGTGTTTCGCAGTGAAAGTAGCAAGATATCTATGAAAGCATCAAAATTAAGCTAAATATCCTCTAAATCATTGTTATTTCACGAAACATTCATGAAACGATGAAATTCAACGAAATAACGTGTTTCGCAGTGAAAGTTGCTAGATATACATGAAAACATCAAAATTAGGCTAAATCTTCGATAAATCATGGTTATTTCACGAAACGTTTATAATACGACGAAATTGAACGAAATATCGTGGTTCCCAGTGAAAGTAGCTTGGTATCCATGAGAACATCAAAATTAGGCTAAATCTTCGCTAAATCATGGTTATTTCACGGATCATTCATGAAACGATGAAATTCAACGAAATAACGAGTTTCGCAGTGAAAGTAGCTAGATATCCATGAAAACATGAAAATTAGGCTAAATCTCCGCTGAATCATGTTTGTTTCACGAAACATTAATCATACGATGAAATTCAGCGAAATATCGTGTTTCACAGTGAAAGTAGCATAATATCTATGAAAACATCAAAATTGCGCCAAATCTCCGCTGAATCAGGTTTATTTCACGAAACATTTATCATACGATGAAATTCAACGAAATAACGTGTGTCGCAGTGAAAGTAGCTTGATATCTATGAATACATAAAAATTAAGCTAAATCTTCGCTAAAACATGGTTATTTCACCGAACATTCATGAAAAGATGAAATTCATCGAAATAACGTGTTTCGCAATGAAAGTAGCAAGATATCTATGAAATCATCAAAATTAAGCTAAATCACCGCAAAATCATGGTTATTTCACGAAACATTCATGAAATGCGAAATTCATCGAAATCACGTGTTTCGCAGTGAAAGTAGCAAGATATCCATGAAAACATCAAAATTAGGCTAAATCTTCGCTAAATCATGGTTATTTCACGAAACATTCATGAAACGATGTAATTCATCGAAATAACGTGTTTCGCAGTGAAAGTAGCTTCATAACCATGAAAACATCAAAATTACGCTAAATCCTCGCTGAATCATGTTTATTTCACGAAACATTCATCATACGATGAAATTCAGCGAAATATCGAGTTTCGCAGTGAAAGTAGCATAATATCTATGAAAAAAAAAAATTACGCTAAATCTCCCCTGAATCATGTTTCTTTCACGAAACATTTATCATACGATGAAATTCAACGAAATAACGTGTTTCGCAGTGAAAGTAGCAAGATATCTATGAAAACATCAAAATTAAGCTAAATCTCCGCTAAATCATGGTTATTTCACGAAACATTCATGAAACGATGAAATTCAACGAAATAACGTATTTCGCAGTGAAAGAAGCTAGATATTCATTAAAACATCAAAATTAAGCTAAATCTTCGCTAAATCATGGTTATTTCACGAAACATTCATGAAACGATGAAATTCATCGAAATAACGTGTTTCGCAGTGAAAGAAGCTTGATATCTATGAAAACATCAAAATTAAGCTAAATCTTCGCTAAAACATGGTTATTTCACGAAACATTCATGAAAACATGAAATTCAACGAAATAACGTATTTCGCAGTGAAAGTATCTAGATATTCATTAAAACATCAAAATTAAGCTAAATCTTCGCTAAATCATGGTTATTTCACGAAACATTCATGAAACGATGAAATTCAACGAAATAACGTGTTTCGCAGTGAAAGTTACAAGATATCTATGAGAGCATCAAAATTAAGCTAAATCTTCGCTAAATCATGGTTATTTCACGAAACAATCATGAAACGGTGAAATTCATCGAAATAACGTGTTTCGCAGTGAAAGTAGATTGATATCTATTAAAACATCAAAATTAAGCTAAATCTCCGCAAAATCATGGTTATTTCACGAAACATTCATGAAACGATGTAATTCATCGAAATAACGTGTTTCGCAGTGAAAGTAGCTTGATATCCATGAAAACATCAAAATTACGCTAAATCCTCGCTGAATCATGTTTATTTCACGAAACATACATCATACGATGAAATTCAGCGAAATATCGAGTTTCGCAGTGAAAGTAGCATAATATCTATGAAAAAAACAAAATTACGCTAAATCTCCCCTGAATCATGTTTCTTTCACGAAACATTTATCATACGATGAAATTCAAAGAAATAACGTGTTTCGCAGTGACAGTAGCAAGATATCTATGAAAACATCAAAATTAAGCTAAATATCCGCTAAATCATGGTTATTTCACGGAACATTCATGAAACGATGAAATTCAACGAAATAACGTATTTCGCAGTGAAAGAAGCTAGATATTCATTAAAATATCAAAATTAAGCTAAATCTTCGCTAAATCATGGTTATTTCACGAAACATTCGTGAAACGATGAAATTCATCGAAATAACGTGTTTCGCAGTTAAAGAAGCTTGATATCTATGAAAACATCAAAATTAAGCTAAATCTTCGCTAAAACTTGGTTATTTCACGAAACATTCAGAAAAATGAAATTCAACGAAATAACGTGTTTCGCAGTGAAAGTAGCAAGTTATCTATGAAAACATCAAAATTAAGCTATATCTTCGCTAAAACATGGTCATTTCACGAAACATTCATGAAGCGATGAAATTCAACGAAATAACGTGTTTCGCAGTGAAAGTGACAAGATACCTATGAAAGCATCAAAATTAAGCTAAATCTTCGCTAAATCATGGTCATTTCACGAATCATTCATGAAACGATGAAATTCAACGAAATAACGTGTTTCGCAGTGAAAGTAGCTAGATATCCATTAAAACATCAAAATTAATCTAAATCATCGCTAAAACATGGTTATTTCACGAAACATTTATGAAAAGATGAAATTCATCGAAATAACGTGTTTCGCAGTGAAAGTAGCTTGATATCTATGAGAACATCAAAATTAAGCTAAATCTTCGCTAAATCATGATTATTTCACGAAACATTCATGAAACGATGAAATTCATCGAAATAACGTGTTTCGCAGTGAAAGAAGCTTGATATCTATGAAAACATCAAAATTAAGCTAAATCTTCGCTATAACATGGTTATTTCACGAAACATTCATGAAAAAATGAAATTCAACGTAATAACGTGTTTCGCAGTGAAAGTAGCAAGTTATCTATGAAAACATCAAAATTAAGCTATATCTTCGCTAAAACATGGTTATTTCACGAAACATTCATGAAACGATGAAATTCAACGAAATAACGTGTTTCGCAGTGAAAGTAGCCAGATATCTATGAAAGCATCAAAATTAAGCTAAATCTTCGCTAAATCATGGTTATTTTACGAAACATTCATGAAACGATGAAATACATCGAAATAACGTGTTTCGCAGTGAAAGTAGCTTGATATCTATGGAAACATCAAAATTAAGCTTAATCTTCGCCAAAATATGGTTACTTCACGAAACATTTATGAAACGGTGAAATTCGACGAAATAACGTGTTTCGCAGTGAAAGTAGCAAGATATCTATGAAAACATCAAAATTATGCTAAATCTCCGCAAAATCATGGTTATTTCACGAAACATTCATGAAATGCGAAATTCATCGAAATCACGTGTTTCGCAGTGAAAGTAGCTTGATTTCTATGAAAACATCAAAATTAATCTAAATCTTCGCTAAAACATGGTTATTTCACCAAACATTCATGAAAAGATGAAATTCAGCGAAATATCGTGTTTCGCAGTGAAAGTAGCATAATATCTATGAAAACATCAAAATTACGCTAAATCTCCGCTGAATCAGGTTTATTTCACGAAACATTTATCATACGATGAAATTCAACGGAATAACGTGTGTCGCAGTGAAAGTAGCTTGATATCTATGAATACATGAAAATTAAGCTAAATCTACGCTAAAACATGGTTATTTCACCGAACATTCATGAAAAGATGAAATTCATCGAAATAACGTGTTTCGCAGTGAAAGTAGCAAGATATCTATAAAAACATCAAAATTAAGCTAAATCTCCGCAAAATCATGGTTATTTCACGAAACATTCATGAAATGCGAAATTCATCGAAATCACGTGTTTCGCAGTGAAAGTAGCTAGATATCCATGAAAACATCAAAATTAGGCTACATCTTCGCTAAATCATGGTCATTTCACGAAACATTCATGAAGCGATGAAATTCAACGAAATAACGTGTTTCGCAGTGAAAGTAGCAAGTTATCTATGAAAACATCAAAATTAAGCTTAATCTACGATAAATCATGGTTATTTCACGAATAACTCATAATACGAGGAATATCAACGAAATACCGTGGTTCCAAGTGAAAATAGCTTGATATCCATGAGAACATCAAAATTAGGCTAAATCTTCGCTAAATCATGGTTATTTCACGAAACATTCATGAAATGATGAAATTCATCGAAATAACGTTTTTCGCAGTGAAAGTAGCATGTTATCTATGAAAACATCAAAATTAAGCTTAATCTTCGCTAAAACATGGTTATTCCACGAAACATTCATGAAACGATGAAATTCAACCAAATAACGTGTTTCGCAGTGAAAGTAACAAGATATCTATGAAAGCATCAAAATTAAGCTAAATCTTCGCTAAAACATGGTTATTTCACGAAACATTCATGAAACGGTGAAATTCATCGAAATAACGTGTTTCGCAGTGAAAGTAGCTTGATTTCTATGAAAACATCAAAATTAAGCTAAATCTCCGCTGAATCAGGTTTATTTCACGAAACATTTATCATACGATGAAATTCAACGAAATAACGTGTTTCGCAGTGAAAGTAGCTTGATATCTATGAAAACATCAAAATTAAGCTAAATCTTCGCTAAAACATGGTTATTTCACGAAACATTCATGAAACGATGAAATTCAACGAAATAACGTGTTTCGCAGTAAAAGTAGCTAGATATACATTAAATCATCAAAATTAAGCTAAATCTTCGCTAAATCATGGTTATTTCACGAAACATTCATGAAACTATGAAAGTCAACGAAATAACGTGTTTCGCAGTGAAAGTAGCAAGATATCTATGAAAACATCAAAATCAAGCTAAATCTCCGCAAAACCATGGTTATTTCACGAAACATTCATGAAATGCGAAATTCTTCGAAATCACTTGTTTCGCAGTGAAAGTAGCTTGATATCTATGAGAACATCAAAATTAAGCTAAATCTTCGCTAAAACATGGTTTTTTCACGAAACATTCATGAAACTATGAAATTCAACGAAATAACGTGTGTCGCAGTGAAAGTAGCAAGATATATATGAAAGCATCAAAATTAAGCTATATCTCCGCTAAATCATGGTTATTTCACGAAACATTCATGAAACGATGAAATTCAACGAAATAACGTGTTTCGCAGTGAAAGTAGCTAGATATCCATGAAAAAATCAAAATGATGCTAAATCTTCGATAAGTCATGGTTATTTCACGGAACATTCATGAAACGATGTAATTCAACGAAATAACGAGTTTCGCAGTGAAAGTAGCTAGATATCCATGAAAACATCAAAATTACGCTAATTCTCCGCTGAATCATGTTTATTTCACGAAACAATCATCATACGATGAAATTCAGCGAAATAACGTGTTTCGCAGTGAAAGTAGCTAGATATCCATGAGAACATCAAAATTAGGCTAAATCTTCGATAAATCATGGTTATTTCACGAAACATCTATAATACGAGGAAATTCAACGAAATATCGTGGTTAGCAGTGAAAGTAGCTTGATATCCATGAGAACATCAAAATTAGGCTAAATCTTCGCTAAATCATGGTTATTTCACGGAACATTCATGAAACGATGAAATTCAACGAAATAACGTTTTTCGCAGTGAAAGTAGCATGTTATCTACGAAAACATCAAAATTAAGCTTAATCTTCGCTAAATCATGGTTATTTCACGAAACATTCGTGAAACGATGAAATTCATCGAAATAACGTTTTTCGCAGTGAAAGTAGCATGTTATCTATGAAAACATCAAAATTAAGCTAAATCTTCGCTAAATCATGATTATTTCACGAAACATTCATGAAACGATGAAATTGATCGAAATAACGTTTTTCGCAGTGAAAGTAGCATGTTATCTATGAAAACATCAAAATTAAGCTTAATCTTCGCTAAAACATGGTTATTCCACGAAACATTCATGAAACGATGAAATTCAACGAAATAACGTGTTTCGCAGTGAAAGTAACAAGATTTCTATGAAAGCATCAAAATATAGCTAAATCTTCACTAAATCATGGTTATTTCACGAAACATTCCTGAAACGATGTAATTCATCGAAATAACGTGTTTCGCAATGAAAGTAGCTTGATATTTATGAAAACATCAAAATTAAGCTAAATCTTCGCTAAATCATGGTTATTTCACGAAACATTCATGAAACGATGAAATTCATCGAAACAACGTGTTTCGCAGTGAAATTGGCTTGATTTCTATGAAAACATCAAAATTAAGCTAAATCTTCGCTAAAACATGGTTATTTCACGAAACATTCATGAATCAATGAAATTCAACGAAATAACGTGTTTCGCAGTGAAAGTAGCAAGATATGCATGAAAACATCAAAATTACGCTAAATCTCCGCTGAATCATGTTTATTTCACGAAACATCCATCATACGATGAAATACAGCAAAATATCGTGTTTCGCAGTGAAAGTAGCAAGATATCTATGAAAACATCAAAATTAAGCTAAATCTCCGCTAAATCATGGTTATTTCACGAAACACTCATGAATCGATTGAATTCAACGAAATAACGTGTTTCGCAGTGAAAGTAGCAAGTTATCTATGAAAACATCAAAATTAAGCTAAATCTTCGCTAAAACATGGTTATTTCACGAAACATTCATGAAACGATGAAATTCAACGAAATAACGTTTTTCGCAGTGAAAGTAGCAAGTTATCTATGAAAACATCAAAATTAAGCTTAATCTACGATAAATCATGGTTATTTCACGAATAATTCATAATACGAGGAAAATCAACGAAATACCGTGGTTCGCAGTGAAAGTAGCTTGATATTCATGAGAACATCAAAATTAGGCTAAATCTTCGATAAATCATGATTATTTCACGAAACATTCATGAAATGAGGAAATTCATCGAAATAAAGTTTTTCGCAGTGAAAGTTGCATGTTATCTATGAAAACATCAAAATTAAGCTTAATCTACGATAAATCATGGTTATTTCACGAATAATTCATAATACGAGGAAAATCAACGAAATACCGTGGTTCGCAGTGAAAGTAGCTTGATATCCATGAGAACATCAAAATTACGCTAAATCTCCGCTGAATCAGGTTTATTTCACGAAACATTTATCATACGATGAAATTCAACGAAATAACGTGTGTCGCAGTGAAAGTAGCTTGATATCTATGAATACATCAAAATTAAGCTAAATCTTCGCTAAAACATGGTTATTTCACGAAACATTCATGAAACGATGAAATTCAACGAAATAACGTGATTCGCAGTAAAAGTAGATAGATATCCATTAAAACATCAAAATTAAGCTAAATCTTCGCTAAATCATGGTTATTTCACGAAACATTCATGAAACTATGAAAGTCAACGAAATAACGTGTTTCGCAGTGAAAGTAGCAAGATATCTATGAAAACATCAAAATTAAGATAAATCTCCGCAAAACCATGGTTATTTCACGAAACATTCATGAAATGCGAAATTCATCGAAATCACTTGTTTCGCAGTGAAAGTAGCTGGATATCTATGAGAACATCAAAATTAAGCTAAATCTTCGCAAAAACATGGTTATTTCACGAAACACTCATGAAACTATGAAATTCAACGAAATAACGTGTTTCGCAGTGAAAGTAGCAAGATAACTATGAAAGCATCAAAATTAAGTTAAATCTCCGCTAAATCATTATTATTTCACGAAACATTCATGAAACGATGAAATTCAACGAAATAAAGTGTTTCGCAGTGAAAGTAGCTAGATATCCATGAAAATATCAAAATGAGGCTAAATCTTCGATAAATCATGGTTATTTCACGGAACATTCATGAAACGATGAAATTCAACGTAATAACGAGTTTCGCAGTGAAAGTAGCTAGATATCCATGAAAACATCAAAATTACGCTAATTCTCCGCTAAATCATGGTTATTTCACGAAACAATCATGAAACGGTGAAATTCAATCGAAATAACGTGTTTCGCAGTGAAAGTAGCTTGATTTCTATGAAAACATCAAAATTAAGATAAATCTTCGCTAAAACATGGTTATTTCACGAAACTTTCATGAAACAATGAAATTCAACGAAATAACGTGTTTCGCAGTGAAAGTAGCTTGATATCCATGAAAAGATCAAAATTACGCTAAATCCTAGCTAAATCATGTTTATTTCACGAAACATTCATCATACGATGAAATTCAACGAAATAACGTGTTTCGCAGGAAAGTAGGCAGATATCTATGAAAACATCAAAATTAAGCTAAATCTTCGCTAAATCATGGTTATTTTACGAAACATTCATGAAACGATGAAATACATCGAAATAACGTGTTTCGCAGTGAAAGTAGCTTGATATCTATGAATACATCAAAATTAAGCTAAATCTTCGCTAAAACATGGTTATTTCACGAAACATTCATGAAACGATGAAATTCAACGAAATAACGTGATTCGCAGTAAAAGTAGATAGATATCCATTAAACATCAAAATTAAGCTAAATCTTCGCTAAATCATGGTTATTTCACGAAACATTCATGAAACTATGAAAGTCAACGAAATAATGTGTTTCGCAGTGAAAGTAGCAAGATATCTATGAAAACATCAAAATTAAGATAAATCTCCGCTAAACCATGGTTATTTCACGAAACATTCATGAAATGCGAAATTCATCGAAATCACTTGTTTCGCAGTGAAAGTAGCTGGATATCTATGAGAACATCAAAATTAAGCTAAATCTTCGCAAAAACATGGTTATTTCACGAAACATTCATGAAACTATGAAATTCAACGAAATAACGTGTTTCGCAGTGAAAGTAGCAAGATATCTATGAAAGCATCAAAATTAAGTTGAATCTCCGCTAAATCATTATTATTTCACGAAACATTCATGAAACGATGAAATTCAACGAAATAAAGTGTTTCGCAGTGAAAGTAGCTAGATATCCATGAAAATATCAAAATGAGGCTAAATCTTCGATAAATCATGGTTATTTCACGGAACATTCATGAAACGATGAAATTCAACGAAATAACGAGTTTCGCAGTGAAAGTAGCTAGATATCCATGAAAACATCAAAATTACGCTAATTCTCCGCTAAATCATGGTTATTTCACGAAACAATCATGAAACGGTGAAATTCATCGAAATAACGTGTTTCGCAGTGAAAGTAACTTGATTTCTATGAAAACATCAAAATTAAGCTAAATCTTCGCTAAAACATGTTTATTTCACGAAACATTCATGAAACGATGAAATTCTTCGAAATAACGTTTTTCGCAGTGAAAGTAGCATGTTATCTATGAAAACATCAAAATTAAGCTTAATCTTCGCTAAAACATGGTTATTCCACGAAACATGGATGAAACGATGAAATTCAACGAAATAACGTGTTTCGCAGTGAAAGTAACAAGATATCTATGAAAGCATCAAAATTAAGCTGAATCTCCGCAAAATCATGGTTATTTCACGAAACATTCATGAAACGATGAAATTCAACGAAATAACGTGTTTCGCAGTGAAAGTAGCAAGATATCTATGAAAGCAACAAAATTAAGCTAAATCTTCGCTAAATCATGGTTATTTTACGAAACATTCATGAAACGATGAAATGCATCGAAATAACGTGTTTCGCAGTGAAAGTAGCTTGATATCTATGGAAACATCAAAATTAAGCTTAATCTTCGCCAAAACATGGTTACTTCACGAAACATTTATGAAACGATGAAATTCGACGAAATAACGTGTTTCGCAGTGAAAGTAGCATAATATCTATGAAAAAAACAAAATTACGCTAAATCTCCCCTGAATCATGTTTCTTTCACGAAACATTTATCATACGATGAAATTCAACGAAATAACGTGTTTCGAAGTGAAAGTAGCAAGATACCTATTAAAACATCAAAATTAAGCTAAATCTCCGCTAAATCATGGTTATTTCACGAAACATTCATGAAACGATGAAATTCAACGAAATAACGAGTTTCGCAGTGAAAGTAGCTAGATATCCATGAAAATATCAAAATGAGGCTAAATCTTCGATAAATCATGGTTTTTTCACGGAACATTCATGAAACGATGAAATTCAACGAAATAACGAGTTTCGCAGTGAAAGTAGCTAGATATCCATGTAAACATCAAAATTACGCTAATTCTCCGCTAAATCATGGTTATTTCACGAAACAATCATGAAACGGTGAAATTCATCGAAATAACGTGTTTCGCAGTGAAAGTAGCTTGATTTCTATGAAAACATCAAAATTAAGATAAATCTTCGCTAAAACATGGTTATTTCACGAAACTTTCATGAAACAATGAAATTCAACGAAATAACGTGTTTCGCAGTGAAAGTAGCTTGATATCCATGAAAAGATCAAAATTACGCTAAATCCTAGCTGAATCATGTTTATTTCACGAAACATTCATAATACGATGAAATTCAGCGAAATAACGTGTTTCGCAGTGAAAGTAGCAAGATATCTATGAAAACATCAAAATTAAGCTAAATCTCCGCTAAATCATGGTTATTTTACGAAACATTCATGAAACGATGAAATACATCGAAATAACGTGTTTCGCAGTGAAAGTAGCTTGATATCTATGGAAACATCAAAATTAAGCTTAATCTTCGCTAAAACATGGTTACTTCACGAAACATTTATGAAACGATGAAATTCGAAGAACTAACGTGTTTCGCATTGAAAGTAGCTAGATATCCATGAAAACATCAAAATTAGGCTACATCTTCGCTAAATCATGGTCATTTCACGAAACATTCATGAAGCGATGAAATTCAACGAAATAACGTGTTTCGCAGTGAAAGTAGCAAGTTATCTATGAAAACATCAAAATTAAGCTAAATCTTCGCAAAACATGGTTATTTCACGAAACATTCATGCAACGATGAAATTCAACGATATAACGTTTTTCGCAGTGAAAGTAGCAAGTTATCTATGAAAACATCAAAATTAAGCTTAATCTACGATAAATCATGGTTATTTCACGAATAACTCATAATACGAGGAAAATCAACGAAATACCGTGGTTCCAAGTGAAAATAGCTTGATATCCATGAGAACATCAAAATTAGGCTAAATCTTCGCTAAATCATGGTTACTTCACGAAACATTTATGAAACGATGAAATTCAACGAAATAACGTGATTCGCAGTAAAAGTAGCTAGATATCCATTAAATCATCAAAATTAAGCTAAATCTTCGCTAAATCATGGTTATTTCACGAAACATTCATGAAACTATGAAAGTCAACGAAATAACGTGTTTCGCAGTGAAAGTAGCAAGATATCTATGAAAACATCAAAATCAAGCTAAATCTCGGCAAAACCATGGTTATTTCACGAAACATTCATGAAATGCGAAATTCATCGAAATAACTTGTTTCGCAGTGAAAGTAGCTTGATATCTATGAGAACATCAAAATTAAGCTAAATCTTCGCTAAAACATGGTTATTTCACGAAACATTCATGAAACTATGAAATTCAACGAAATAACGTGTTTCGCAGTGAAAGTATCAAGATATCTATGAAAGCATCAAAATTAAGCTAAATCTCCGCTAAATCATTGTTATTTCACGAAACATTCATGAAACGATGAAATTCAACGAAATAACGTGTTTCGCAGTGAAAGTAGCTAGATATCCATGAATCATCAAAATTAGGCTAAATCTTCGATAAATCATGGTTATTTCGCGAAACATTCATAATACGAGGAAATTCAACGAAATATCGTGGTTCGCAGTGAAAGTAGCTTGATATCCATGAGAACATCAAAATTAGGCTAAATCTTCGCTAAATCATGGTTATTTTACGGAACATTCATGAAACGATGAAATTCAACGAAATAACGAGTTTCGCAGTGCAAGTAGCTAGATATCCATGAAAACATCAAAATTACGCTAAATCTCCGCTGAATCAGGTTTATTTCACGAAACATTTATCATACGATGAAATTCAACGAAATAACGTGTGTCGCAGTGAAAGTAGCTTGATATCTGTGAATACATCAAAATTAAGCTAAATCTTCGCTAAAACATGGTTATTTCACGAAACATTCATGAAACGATGAAATTCAACGAAATAACGTGATTCGCAGTAAAAGTAGCTAGATATCCATTAAATCATCAAAATTAAGCTAAATCTTCGCTAAATCATGGTTATTTCACGAAACATTCATGAAACTATGAAAGTCAACGAAATAACGTGTTTCGCAGTGAAAGTAGCAAGATATCTATGAAAACATCAAAATCAAGCTAAATCTCCGCAAAACCATGGTTATTTCACGAAACATTCATGAAATGCGAAATTCATCGAAATCACTTGTTTCGCAGTGAAAGTAGCTTGATATCTATGAGAACATCAAAATTAAGCTAAATCTTCGCTAAAACATGGTTATTTCACGAAACATTCATGAAACTATGAAATTCAACGAAATAACGTGTTTCGCAGTGAAAGTAGCAAGATATCTATGAAAGCATCAAAATTAAGTTAAATCTCCGCTAAATCATTGTTATTTCACGAAACATTCATGAAACGATGAAATTCAACGAAATAACGTGTTTCGCAGTGAAAGTAGCTAGATATCCATGAAAACATCAAAATGATGCTAAATCTTCGATAAGTCATGGTTATTTCACGGAACATTCATGAAACGATGAAATTCAACGAAATAACGAGTTTCGCAGTGAAAGTAGCTAGATATCCATGAAAACATCAAAATTACGCTAATTCTCCGCTGAATCATGTTTATTTCACGAAACAATCATCATACGATGAAATTCAACGAAATAACGTGTTTCGCAGTGAAAGTAGCTAGATATCCATGAAAACATCAAAATTAGGCTAAATCTTCGATAAATCATGGTTATTTCACGAAACATTTATCATACGATGAAATTAAACGAAATAACGTGTTTCGCAGTGAAAGTAGCAAGATATCTATGAAAACATCAAAATTAAGCTAAATCTTCGCTAAATCATGGTTATTTCACGAAACATTCATGAAACGATGAAATTCAACGAAATAACGTGTTTCGCAGTGAAAGTAGCAAGATATCTATGAAAACATCAAAATTAAGCTAAATCTCCGCTAAATCATGGTTATTTCACGAAACATTCATGAAACGATGAAATTCAACGAAATAACGTGTTTCGCAGTGAAAGTAGCTTGATATCTATGAATACATCAAAATTAAGCTAAATCTTCGCTAAAACATGGTTATTTCACGAAACATTCATGAAACGATGAAATTCAACGAAATAACGTGATTCGCAGTAAAAGTAGATAGATATCCATTAAACATCAAAATTAAGCTAAATCTTCGCTAAATCATGGTTATTTCACGAAACATTCATGAAACTATGAAAGTCAACGAAATAATGTGTTTCGCAGTGAAAGTAGCAAGATATCTATGAAAACATCAAAATTAAGATAAATCTCCGCTAAACCATGGTTATTTCACGAAACATTCATGAAATGCGAAATTCATCGAAATCACTTGTTTCGCAGTGAAAGTAGCTGGATATCTATGAGAACATCAAAATTAAGCTAAATCTTCGCAAAAACATGGTTATTTCACGAAACACTCATGAAACTATGAAATTCAACGAAATAACGTGTTTCGCAGTGAAAGTAGCAAGATATCTATGAAAGCATCAAAATTAAGTTAAATCTCCGCTAAAACATTGTTATTTCACGAAACATTCATGAAACGATGAAATTCAACGAAATAAAGTGTTTCGCAGTGAAAGTAGCTAGATATCCATGAAAATATCAAAATGAGGCTAAATCTTCGATAAATCATGGTTATTTCACGGAACATTCATGAAACGATGAAATTCAACGAAATAACGAGTTTCGCAGTGAAAGTAGCTAGATATCCATGAAAACATCAAAATTACGCTAATTCTCCGCTAAATCATGGTTATTTCACGAAACAATCATGAAACGGTGAAATTCATCGAAATAACGTGTTTCGCAGTGAAAGTAGCTTGATTTCTATGAAAACATCAAAATTAAGCTAAATCTTCGGTAAAACATGGTTATTTCACGAAACATTCATGAAACGATGAAAATCATCGAAATAACGTTTTTCGCAGTGAAAGTAGCAAGTTATCTATGAAAATATCAAAATGAAGCTTAATCTCCGTTAAAACGTGGTTATTCCACGAAACATTCATGAAACGATGAAACGACGAAATAACGTGTGTCGCAATGAAAGTAACAAGATATCTATGAAAGCATCAAAATTAAGCTAAATCTTCGCTAAATCATGGTTATTTCACGAAACATTCATGAAACGATGAAATTCAACGAAATAACGTGTTTCGCAGTGAAAGTAGCAAGATATCTATGAAAGCAACAAAATTAAGCTAAATCTTCGCTAAATCATGGTTATTTCACGAAACATTCATGAAACGATGAAATACATCGAAATAACGTGTTTCGCAGTGAAAGTAGCTTGATATCTATGGAAACATCAAAATTAAGCTTAATCTTCGCCAAAACATGGTTACTTCACGAAACATTTATGAAACGATGAAATTCAACGAAATAACGTGTTTCGCAGTGAAAGTAGCATGATATCTATGAAAACATCAAAATTAAGCTAAATCTTCGCTAAATCATGGTTATTTCACGAAACATTCATGAAACGATGAAATTCAACGAAATAACGTGTTTCGCAGTGAAAGTAACAAGATATCTATGAAAGCATCAAAATTAAGCTAAATCTCCGCAAAATCATGGTTATTTCACGAAACATTCATGAAACGATGAAATTCAACGAAATAACGTGTTTCGCAGTGAAAGTAGCAAGATATCTATGAAAGCAACAAAATTAAGCTAAATCTTCGCTAAATCATGGTTATTTTACGAAACATTCATGAAACGATGAAATGCATCGAAATAACGTGTTTCGCAGTGAAAGTAGCTTGATATCTATGGAAACATCAAAATTAAGCTTAATATTCGCCAAAACATGGTTACTTCACGAAACATTTATGAAACGATGAAATTCGACGAAATAACGTGTTTCGCAGTGAAAGTAGCATAATATCTATGAAAAAAACAAAATTACGCTAAATCTCCCCTGAATCATGTTTCTTTCACGAAACATTTATCATACGATGAAATTCAACGAAATAACGTGTTTCGAAGTGAAAGTAGCAAGATACCTATTAAAACATCAAAATTAAGCTAAATCTCCGCTAAATCATGGTTATTTCACGAAACATTCATGAAACGATGAAATTCAACGAAATAACGAGTTTCGCAGTGAAAGTAGCTAGATATCCATGAAAATATCAAAATGAGGCTAAATCTTCGATAAATCATGGTTTTTTCACGGAACATTCATGAAACGATGAAATTCAACGAAATAACGAGTTTCGCAGTGAAAGTAGCTAGATATCCATGTAAACATCAAAATTACGCTAATTCTCCGCTAAATCATGGTTATTTCACGAAACAATCATGAAACGGTGAAATTCATCGAAATAACGTGTTTCGCAGTGAAAGTAGCTTGATTTCTATGAAAACATCAAAATTAAGATAAATCTTCGCTAAAACATGGTTATTTCACGAAACTTTCATGAAACAATGAAATTCAACGAAATAACGTGTTTCGCAGTGAAAGTAGCTTGATATCCATGAAAAGATCAAAATTACGCTAAATCCTAGCTGAATCATGTTTATTTCACGAAACATTCATAATACGATGAAATTCAGCGAAATAACGTGTTTCGCAGTGAAAGTAGCAAGATATCTATGAAAACATCAAAATTAAGCTAAATCTCCGCTAAATCATGGTTATTTTACGAAACATTCATGAAACGATGAAATACATCGAAATAACGTGTTTCGCAGTGAAAGTAGCTTGATATCTATGGAAACATCAAAATTAAGCTTAATCTTCGCTAAAACATGGTTACTTCACGAAACATTTATGAAACGATGAAATTCGAAGAACTAACGTGTTTCGCATTGAAAGTAGCTAGATATCCATGAAAACATCAAAATTAGGCTACATCTTCGCTAAATCATGGTCATTTCACGAAACATTCATGAAGCGATGAAATTCAACGAAATAACGTGTTTCGCAGTGAAAGTAGCAAGTTATCTATGAAAACATCAAAATTAAGCTAAATCTTCGCAAAACATGGTTATTTCACGAAACATTCATGCAACGATGAAATTCAACGATATAACGTTTTTCGCAGTGAAAGTAGCAAGTTATCTATGAAAACATCAAAATTAAGCTTAATCTACGATAAATCATGGTTATTTCACGAATAACTCATAATACGAGGAAAATCAACGAAATACCGTGGTTCCAAGTGAAAATAGCTTGATATCCATGAGAACATCAAAATTAGGCTAAATCTTCGCTAAATCATGGTTACTTCACGAAACATTTATGAAACGATGAAATTCAACGAAATAACGTGATTCGCAGTAAAAGTAGCTAGATATCCATTAAATCATCAAAATTAAGCTAAATCTTCGCTAAATCATGGTTATTTCACGAAACATTCATGAAACGATGAAATTCAACGAAATAAC
>JAUCRC010000164.1:0-28383 GCA_032399595.1 Tetragonula carbonaria
CTTGAAGTATCCATGTTTTAGCGAAGATTTAGCTTAATTTTGATGTTTTCACAGATATCAAGCTACTTTCACTGCGAAACAAGTTATTTCGATGAATTTCATCGTTTCATGAATGTTTCGTGAAATAACCATGATTTAGCAGAGATTTAGATTAATTTTGATGCTTTCATAGATATCTTGCTACTTTCACTGCGAAACACGTTATTTCGTCGAATTTCATCGTTTCATGAGTGTTTCGTAAAATAACCATGATTTAGCGAAGATTTAGCTTAATTTTGATGTTTTCGTAGATATCAAACTACTTTCACTGCGAAACACGATATTTCGTTGAATTTCATCGTTCCATGAATGTTTCGTGAAATAACCATGATTTAGCTGAGATTTAGTTTAATTTTGATGTTTTCATGGATATCTAGCTACTTTCACTTCGAAACACGTTATTTCGTTGAATTTCATCGTATCATGAATGTTTTGTGAAATAACCATGATTTAGCGTAGATTTAGCTTAATTTTGATGTTTTCATTGATATCTAGCTACTTACACTGCGAAACACGTTATTTCGATGAATTTCATCTTTTCATTAATGATTCGTAAAATAACCATGGTTTAGCGGAAATTTAGCTTAAATTTGTTGCTGTCATAGATATCTTGCTACTTTCACTGCGAAACACGTTATTTCATTGAATTTCATTGTTTCATGAATGTTTCGTAAAATAACCATGTTTTAGCGAAGATTTAGCTTAATTTTGATGTTTTCATAGCTATCAGGCTACTTTCATTGCGATACACGTTATTTCGATGAATTTCATCGTTTCATGAATGTTTCGTGAAATAACCGTGATTAAGCGGAGATTTAACTTAATTTTGATGTTTTCATAGGTATATTATTATTTTCACTGCGAAACTCATTATTTCGTTGAATTTCATCGTTTCATGAATGTTTCGTGAAACAACCATGATTTAGCGGAGATTTATCTTAATTTTGATGCTTTCATAGATATCTTGCTACTTTCACTGCGAAACACGTTATTTCGTTGAATTTCATCGTTTCATGAATGTTTCGTGAAATAACCATGATTTAGCGGAGATTTAGCTTTATTTTGATGTTTTCATGGATATTTAGCTACTTTCACTGCGAAACACGTAATTTCGTTGATTTCATCGTTTCATTAATGTTTTGTGAAATAACCATGATTTAGCGGAGATTTACATTAATTTTGATGTTTTAATGGATATCTAGCTACTTTCACTGCGAAACACGTTATTTCGTTGAATTTCATCGTTTCATTAATGTTTCGTAAAATAACCATGATTTAGCCGAGATTTAGCTTAATTTTGATGGTTTCATGTATATCTAGCTGCTTTCACTGCGAAACACGTTATTTCGTTGAATTTCATCGTATCATGAATGTTTCGTGAAATAACCTTGATTTAACGGAGATTTAGCTTAATTTTGATGTTTTCAAGGATATCTAGCTACTTTCACTGCGAAACACGTTATTTCGTTGAATTTCATCGTTTCATGAATGTTTCGTGAAATAACCATGATTTAGCGGAGATTTAGCTTTATTTTGATGTTTTCATGGATATTTAGCTACTTTCACTGCGAAACACGTTATTTCGTAGATTTCATCGTTTCATTAATGTTTTGTGAAATAACCATGATTTAGCGGAGATTTACCTTAATTTTGATGTTTTTATGGATATCTAGCTACTTTCACTGCGAAACACGTTATTTCGTTGAATTTCATAGTTTCATGAAAGTTTCGTGAAATAACCATGATTTAGCGGAGATTTAGCTTAATTTTGATGTTTTCGTTGATATCAAGCTGCTTTCACTGCGATACACGATATTTCGTTGAATTTCATCGTTTCATGAAAGTTTCGTGAAGTATCCATGTTTTAGCGAAGATTTAGCTTAATTTTGATGTTTTCACAGATATCAAGCTACTTTCACTGCGAACCACGTTATTTCGATGAATTTCATCGTTTCATGAATGATTCGTGAAATAACCATGATTTAGCGGAGATTTAGCTTAATTTTGATGCTTTCATAGTTATATTGCTACTTTCACTGCGAAACACGTTATTTCGTTGAATTTCATCATTTCCTGTATGTTTCGTGAAATAACCATCATTTAGCGGAGATTTAGCTTTATTTTGATGTTTTCATGGATATTTAGCTACTTTCAGTGCGAAACACGTTATTTCGTTGATTTCATCGTTTCATTAATGTTTTGTGAAATAACCATGATTTAGCGGAGATTTACCTTAATTTTGATGTTTTAATGGATATCTAGCTACTTTCACTGCGAAACACGTTATTTCGTTGAATTTCATCGTTTCATTAATGTTTCGTAAAATAACCATCATTTAGCGGAGATTTAGCTTTATTTTGATGTTTTCATGGATATTTAGCTACTTTCAGTGCGAAACACGTTATTTCGTTGATTTCATCGTTTCATTAATGTTTTGTGAAATAACCATGATTTAGCGGAGATTTACCTTAATTTTGATGTTTTAATGGATATCTAGCTACTTTCACTGCGAAACACGTTATTTCGTTGAATTTCATCGTTTCATTAATGTTTCGTAAAATAACCATATTTAGCAGAGATTTAGCTTAGTTTTGATGGTTTCATGTATATCTAGCTACTTTCACTGCGAAACACGTTATTTCGTTGAATTTCATCGTTTCATGAATGTTTCGTGAAATAACCATGATTTAGCGGAGATTTAGCTTAATTTTGATGCTTTCATAGTTATATTGCTACTTTCACTGCGAAACACGTTATTTCGTTGAATTTCATCATTTCCTGAATGTTTCGTGAAATAACCATCATTTAGCGGAGATTTAGCTTTATTTTGATGTTTTCATGGATATTTAGCTACTTTCAGTGCGAAACACGTTATTTCGTTGATTTCATCGTTTCATTAATGTTTTGTGAAATAACCATGATTTAGCGGAGATTTACCTTAATTTTGATGTTTTAATGGATATCTAGCTACTTTCACTGCGAAACACGTTATTTCGTTGAATTTCATCGTTTCATTAATGTTTCGTAAAATAACCATCATTTAGCGGAGATTTAGCTTTATTTTGATGTTTTCATGGATATTTAGCTACTTTCAGTGCGAAACACGTTATTTCGTTGATTTCATCGTTTCATGAATGTTTCGTGAAATAACCATGAATTAGAGAAGATTTATCTTAATTTTGATGTTTTAATGGATATCTAGCTACTTTCACTGCGAAACACGTTATTTCGTTGAATTTCATCGTTTCATTAATGTTTCGTAAAATAACCATATTTAGCAGAGATTTAGCTTAGTTTTGATGGTTTCATGTATATCTAGCTACTTTCACTGCGAAACACGTTATTTCGTTGAATTTCATCGTTTCATGAATGTTTCGTGAAATAACCATCATTTAGCGGAGATTTAGCTTAATTTTGATGTTTTCATGGATATCTAGCTACTTTCACTTCGAAACACGTTATTTCGTTGAATTTCATCGTATCATGAATGTTTAGTGAAATAACCATGATTTAGCGCAGATTTAGCTTAATTTTGATGTTTTCATGGATATCAAGCTACTTTCACTGCGAAACACGTTATTTCGATGAATTTCATCGTTTCATGAATGTTTCGAGAAATAACCATGTTTTAGCGAAGATTTAACTTAATTTTGATGCTTTCATAGATATCATGCTACTTTCACTGCGAAACACGTTATTTCGTTCAATTTCATCGTTTCATGAATGTTTCGTGAAATAACGATGATGTAACGAAGATTTAGCTTAATTTTCATGTTTTCGTTGATATTAAGCTACTTTCACTGCGAAACACGTTATTTCGTTGAATTTCATCGTTTCATGAATGTTTCGTGAAATAACCATGATTTAGCGGAGATTTAGCTTAAATTTGATGCTTTCATAGATATCTAGCTACTTTCACTGCGAAACAAGTTATTTCGATGAATTTCATCGTTTCATGAATGTTTCGTGAAATAACCATGATTTAGCGGAGATTTAGCTTAATTTTGATGCTTTCAGAGATATCTTGCTATTTTCACTGCGAAACACGTTATTTCGTTGAATTTCATCGTTTCATGTGTGTTTCGTAAAATAACCATGATTTAGCGGAGATTTAGCTTAATTTTGATGCTGTCATAGATATCTTGCTACCTTCACTGCCAAACACGATATTTCTTTGAATTTCATCGTTTCATGAATGTTTCGTGAAATAACCAAGTTAAAGCGAAGATTTAGCTTAATTTAGATGTTTTCAGAGATATCGAGCTACTTTCACTGCGAAACACGTTATTTCGTTGAATTTCATCGTTTCATGAATGTTTCGTGAAATAACCATGATTTAGCGGAGATTTAGCTTAATTTTGATGTTTTCATGGATATCTAGCTACTTTCACTGCGAAACACGTTGTTTCGTTGAATTTCATCGTTTCATGTGTGTTTCGTGAAATAACCATGATTTAGCGGAGATATAGCTTAATTTTGATGTTTTCGTAGATATCAAGCTACTTTCACTGCGATACACGTTATTTCGATGAATTTCATCGTTTCATGAAAGTTTCTTGAAGTATCCATGTTTTAGCGAAGATTTAGCTTAATTTTGATGTTTTCACAGATATCAAGCTACTTTCACTGCGAAACAAGTTATTTCGATGAATTTCATCGTTTCATGAATGATTCGTGAAATAACCATGATTTAGCAGAGATTTAGCTTAATTTTGATGCTTTCATAGATATCTTGCTACTTTCACTGCGATACACGTTATTTCGATGAATTTCATCGTTTCATGAAAGTTTCGTGAAATAACCGTGATTAAGCGGAGATTTAACTTAATTTTGATGTTTTCATAGGTATCTTATTACTTTCACTGCGAAACTCATTATTTCGTTGAATTTCATCGTTTCATGAATGTTTCGTGAAACAACCATGATTTAGCGGAGATTTATCTTAATTTTGATTCTTTCATAGATATCTTGCTACTTTCACTGCGAAACACGTTATTTCGTTGAATTGCATCGTTTCATGAATGTTTCGTGAAATAACCATGATTTAGCGGAGATTTAGCTTTATTTTGATGTTTTCAAGGATATTTAGCTACTTTCACTGCGAAACACGTAATTTCGTTGATTTCATCGTTTCATTAATGATTTGTGAAATAACCATGATTTAGCGGAGATTTACCTAAATTTAGATGTTTTAATGGATATCTAGCTACTTTCACTGAGAAACACGTTATTTCGTTGAATTTCATCGTTTCATTAATGTTTCGTAAAATAACCATGATTTAGCAGAGATTTAGCTTAATTTTGATGGTTTCATGTATATCTAGCTACTTTCACTGCGAAACACGTTATTTCGTTGAATTTCATCGTTTCATGAATGTTTCGTGAAATATCCATGATTTAGCGGAGATTTAGTTTAATTTTGATGCTTTCATGTATATCTAGCTACTTTCATTTCGAAACACGTTATTTCGTTGAATTTCATCGTATCATAAATGTTTTGTGAAATAACCATGATTTAGCGTAGATTTAGCTTTATTTTGATGTTTTCATGGATATCTAGCTACTTTCACTGCGAAACACGTTATTTCGTTGAATTTCATAGATTCATGAAAGTTTCGTGAAATAACCATGATTTGGCGGAGATTTAGCTTAATTTTGATGCTCTCAAAGATATCAAGCTACTTTCACTGCGAAACACGTTATTTCGTTCAATTTCATCGTTTCATGAATGTTTCGTAAAATAACCATGATTTAGAGAAGATTTAGCTTAATTTTGATGTTTTCATGGATATCTAGCTACTTTCACTGCGAAACACGTTATATCGTTGAATTTCATCGTTTCATGTGTGTGTCGTGAAATAACCATGATTTAGCGGAGATTTAGCTTAATTTTGATGCTTTCATAGATATCAAGCTACTTTCACTGCGAAACACGTTATTTCGATGAATTTCATCGTTTCATGATAGTTTCGTGAAGTATCCATGTTTTAGCGAAGATTCAGCTTAATTTTGATGTTTTCACAGATATCAAGCTACTTACACTGCGAAACACGTTATTTCGATGAATTTCATCGTTTCATGAATGCTTCGTGAAATAACCATGATTTAACGGAGATTTAGCTTAATTTTGATGCTTTCATAGTTATCTTGCTACTTTCAATGCGAAACACGTTATTTCGTTGAATTTCATCATTTCCTGAATGTTTCGTGAAATAACCATCATTTAGCGGAGATTTAGCTTTATTTTGATGTTTTCATGGATATTTAGCTACTTTCAGTGCGAAACACGTTATTTCGTTGATTTCATCGTTTCATTAATGTTTTGTGAAATAACCATGATTTAGCGGAGATTTACCTTTATTTTGATGTTTTAATGGATATCTAGCTACTTTCACTGCGAAACACGTTATTTCGTTGAATTTCATCATTCCATTAATGTTTCGTAAAATAACCATATTTAGCAGAGATTTAGCTTAATTTTGATGGTTTCATGTATATCTAGCTACTTTCACTGCGAAACACGTTATTTCGTTGAATTTCATCGATTCATGAATGTTTCGTGAAATAACCATGATTTAGCGGAGATTTAGCTTAATTTTGATGTTTTCATATATATCTAGCTACTTTCACTTCGAAACACGTTATTTCGTTGAATTTCATCGTATCATGAATGTTTTGTGAAATAACCATGTTTTAGCGTAGATTTAGCTTAATTTTGATGTTTTCATGGATATCTAGCTACTTTCACTGCGAAACTCGTTATTTCGTTGAATTTCATAGTTTCATGAAAGTTTCGTGAAATAACCATGATTTAGTGGAGATTTAGCTTAATTTTGATGCTCTCGTAGATATCAAGCTACTTTCACTGCGATACACGTTATTTCGTCCAATTTCATCGTTTCATGAATGTTTCGTGAAATAACCATGAATTAGAGAAGATTTATCTTAATTTTGATGTTTTCATGGATATCTAGCTACTTTCACTGCGAAACACGTTATTTCGATGAATTTCATCGTTTCATGAATGTTTCGTGAAATAACCATGATTTAGCGGAGATTTAGCTTAATTTTGATGCTTTCATAGATATCTTGCTACTTTCACTGCGAAACACGTTATTTCGTTGAATTTCATCGTTTCCTGAATGTTTCGTGAAATAACTATGATTAAGCGGAGATTTAGCTTAATTTTGATGCTTTCATAGATATCTAGCTACTTTCACTGCGAAACACGTTATTTCGTTGAATTTCATCGATTCATGAATGTTTCGTGAAATAACCATGATTTAGCGGAGATTTAGCTTAATTTTGATGTTTTCATATATATCTAGCTACTTTCACTTCGAAACACGTTATTTCGTTGAATTTCATCGTATCATGAATGTTTTGTGAAATAACCATGATTTAGCGTAGATTTAGCTTAATTTTGATGTTTTCATGGATATCTAGCTACTTTCACTGCGAAACTCGTTATTTCGTTGAATTTCATAGTTTCATGAAAGTTTCGTGAAATAACCATGATTTAGTGGAGATTTAGCTTAATTTTGATGCTCTCATAGATATCAAGCTACTTTCACTGCGAAACACGTTATTTCGTCCAATTTCATCGTTTCATGAATGTTTCGTGAAATAACCATGAATTAGAGAAGATTTATCTTAATTTTGATGTTTTCATGGATATCTAGCTACTTTCACTGCGAAACACGTTATTTCGATGAATTTCATCGTTTCATGAATGTTTCGTGAAATAACCATGATTTAGCGGAGATTTAGCTTAATTTTGATGCTTTCATAGATATCTTGCTACTTTCACTGCGAAACACGTTATTTCGTTGAATTTCATCGTTTCATGAATGTTTCGTGAAATAACCATGATTAAGCGGAGATTTAGCTTAATTTTGATGCTTTCATAGATATCTAGCTACTTTCACTGCGAAACACGTTATTTCGTTGAATTTCATCGTTTCATGAATGTTTCGTGAAATACCCATGATTTAGCGGAGATTTAGCTTAATTTTGATGCTTTCAGAGATATCTTGCAATTTTCACTGCGAAACACGTTATTTCGTTGAATTTCATCGTTTCATGTGTGTTTCGTAAAATAACCATGATTTAGCGGAGATTTAGCTTAATTTTAATGCTGTCATAGATATCTTGCTACCTTCACTGCCAAACACGATATTTCATTGAATTTCATCGATTCATGAATGTTTCGTGAAATAACCATGTTATAGCGAAGATTTAGCTTAATTTTGATGTTTTCATATATATCTAGCTACTTTCACTGCGAAACACGTTATTTCGTTGAATTTCATCGTTTCATGTGTGTTTCGTGAAATAACCATGATTTAGCGGAGATTTAGCTTTATTTTGATGCTTTCATGGATATTTAGCTACTTTCAGTGCGAAACACGTTATTTCGTCGATTTCATCGTTTCATTAATGTTTTGTGAAATAACCATGATTTAGCGGAGATTTACCTTAATTTTGATGTTTTAATGGATATCTAGCTACTTTCACTGCGAAACACGTTATTTCGTTGAATTTCATCGTTTCATTAATGTTTCGTAAAATAACCATATTTAGCAGAGATTTAGCTTAATTTTGATGGTTTCATGTATATCTAGCTACTTTCACTGCGAAACACGTTATTTCGTTGAATTTCATCGTTTCATGAATGTTTCGTGAAATAACCATGATTTAACGGAGATTTAGCTTAATTTTGATGGTTTCATGTAAATCTAGCTACTTTCACTGCGAAACACGTTATTTCGTTGAAATTCATCGTTTCATGAATGTTTCGTGAAATAACCATGATTTAGCGGAGATTTAGCTTAATTTTGATGTTTTCATGGATATCTAGCTACTTTCAGTTCGAAACACGTTATTTCGTTGAATTTCATCGTATCATGAATGTCTTGTGAAATAACCATGATTTAGCGTACATTTAGCTTAATTTTGATGTTTACATGGATATCTATCTACTTTCACTGCGAAACCCGTTTTTTCGTTGAATTTCATCGCTTCATGAATGTTACGTGAAATAACCATGATTTAGCGGAGATTTAGCTTAATTTTGATGTTTTCATGGATATCTAGCTACTTTCACTGCGAAACACGTTATTTCGATGAATTTCATCGTTTCATGTGTGTTTCGTGAAATAACCATGATTTAGCGGAGATTTAGCTTAATTTTGATGCTTTCATAGATATCAAGCTACTTTCACTGCGACACACGTTATTTCGATGAATCTCATCGTTTCATGAAAGTTTCGTGAAGTATCCATGTTTTAGCGAAGGTTTAGCATAATTTTGATGTTTTCACAGATATCAAGCTACTTTCACTGCGAAACACGTTATTTCGATGAATTTCGTCGTTTCATGAATGATTCGTTAAATAACCATGATTAAGTGGAGATTTAGCTTAATTTTGATGCTTTCGTAGATATCTTGCTACTTTCACTGCGAAACACGTTATTTCGATGAATTTCATCGTTTCATGAATGCTTCATGAAATAACCATGATTTAGCGGAGATTTAGCTTTATTTTGATGTTCTAATGTATATTTAGCTACTTTCACTGCGAAACACGTTATTTCGATGATTTCATCGTTTCATTAATGTTTTGTCAAATAACCATGATTTAGCGGAGAATTACCTTAATTTTGATGTTTTAATGGATATCTAGCTCCTTTCACTGCGAAACACGTTATTTCGTTGAATTTCATCGTTTCATTAATGTTTCGTAAAATAACCATGATTTAGCCGAGATTTAGCTTAATTTTGATGGTTTCATGTATATCTAGCTGCTTTCACTGCGAAACACGTTATTTCGTTGAATTTCATCGTATCATGAATGTTTCGTGAAATAACCTTGATTTAACGGAGATTTAGCTTAATTTTGATGTTTTCAAGGATATCTAGCTACTTTCACTGCGAAACACGTTATTTCGTTGAATTTCATCGTTTCATGAATGTTTCGTGAAATAACCATGATTTATCGGAGATTTAGCTTTATTTTGATGTTTTCATGGATATTCAGCTACTTTCACTGCGAAACACGTTATTTCGTTGATTTCATCGTTTCATTAATGTTTTGTGAAATAACCATGATTTAGCGGAGATTTACCTTAATTTTGATGTTTTTATGGATATCTAGCTACTTTCACTGCGAAACACGTTATTTCGTTGAATTTCATAGTTTCATGAAAGTTTCGTGAAATAACCATGATTTAGCGGAGATTTAGGTTAATTTGGATGTTTTCGTTGATATCAAGCTGCTTTCACTGCGATACACGATATTTCGTTGAATTTCATCGTTTCATGAATGTTTCGTGAAATAACGATGATTTAACTAAGATTTAGCTTAATTTTGATGTTTTCGTTGATATCAAGCTACTTTCACTGCGAAACACGTTATTTCGTTGAATTTCATCGTTTCATGAATGTTTCGTGAAATAACCATGATTTAGCGGATATTTAGCTTTATTTTGATGCTTTCCTAGATATCTAGCTACTTTCACTGCGAAACACGTTATATCGTTGAATTTCATCGTTTCATGTGTGTTTCGAGAAATAACCATGATTTAGCGGAGATTTAGCTTAATTTTGATGCTTTCATAGATATCAAGCTACTTTCACTGGGAAACACGTTATTTCGATGAATTTCATCGTTTCATGAAAGTTTCGTGAAGTATCCATGTTTTAGCGAAGATTTAGCTTAATTTTGATGTTTTCACAGATATCAAGCAACTTTCACTGCGAAACACGTTATTTCGATGAATTTCATCGTTTCATGAATGATTCGTGAAATAACCATGATTTAGCGGAGATTTAGCTTAATTTTGATGCTTTCATAGTTATCTTGCTACTTTCACTGCGAAACACGTTATTTCGTTGAATTTCATCGTTTCCTGAATGTTTCGTGAAATAACCATCATTTAGCGGAGATTTAGCTTTATTTTGATGTTTTCATGGATATTTAGCTACTTTCAGTGCGAAACACGTTATTTCGTTGATTTCATCGTTTCATTAATGTTTTGTGAAATAACCATGATTTAGCGGAGATTTACCTTAATTTTGATGTTTTAATGGATATCTAGCTACTTTCACTGCGAAACACGTTATTTCGTTGAATTTCATCGTTTCATTAATGTTTCGTAAAATAACCATGATTTAGCAGAGATTTAGCTTAATTTTGATGGTTTCATGTATATCTAGCTACTTTCACTGCGAAACACGTTATTTCGTACAATTTCATCGTTTCATGAATGTTTCGTAAAATAACCATGATTTAGAGAAGATTTAGCTTAATTTTGATGTTTTCATGGATATCTAGCTACTTTCACTGCGAAACACGTTATATCGTTGAATTTCATCGTATCATGAATGTTTTGTGATATAACCATGATTTAGCGTAGATGTAGCTTAATTTTGATGTTTACATGGATATCTATCTACTTTCACTGCGAAACCCGTTTTTTCGTTGAATTTCATCGTTTCATGAATGTTACGTGAAATAACCATGATTTAGCGGAGATTTAGCTTAATTTTGATGTTTTCATGGATATCTAGCTACTTTCACTGCGAACCACGTTATTTCGTTGAATTTCATCGTTTCATGTGTGTTTCGTGAAATAACCATGATTTAGCGGAGATTTAGCTTAATTTTAATGCTTTCATAGATATCAAGCTACTTTCACTGCGAAACACGTTATTTCGATGAATCTCATCGTTTCATGAAAGTTTCGCGAAGTATCCATGTTTTAGCGAAGATTTAGCATAATTTTGATGTTTTCACAGATATCAAGCTACTTTCACTGCGAAACACGTTATTTCGATGAATTTCGTCGTTTCATGAATGATTCGTGAAATAACCATGATTTAGCGGAGATTTAGCTTAATTTTGATGCTTTCATAGTTATCTTGCTACTTTCACTGCGAAACACGTTATTTCGTTGAATTTCATCGTTTCATGAATGTTTCGTGAAATAACCATGATTTAGCGGAGATTTAGCTTAATTTTGATGTTTTCATGGATATCTAGCTACTTTCACTTCGAAACACGTTATTTCGTTAAATTTCATCGTATCATGAATGTTTTGTGAAATAACCATGATTTAGCGTACATTTAGCTTAATTTTGATGTTGACATGGATATCTATCTACTTTCACTGCGAAACCCGTTTTTTCGTTGAATTTCATCGTTTCATGTGTGTTTCGTGAAATAACCATGATTTAGCGGAGATTTAGCTTAATTTTGATGCTTTCATAGATATCAAGCTACTTTCACTGCGAAACACGTTATTTCGATGAATCTCATCGTTTCATGAAAGTTTCGTGAAGTATCCATGATTTAGCGGAGATTTAGCTTAATTTTGATGTTTTCATGGATATCTAGCTACTTTCACTGCGAAACACGTTATTTCGTTGAATTTCATCGTTTCATATGTGTTTCGTGAAGTAACCATGATTTAGCGGAGATTTAGCTTAATTTTGATGCTTTTATAGATATCAAGCTACTTTCACTGCGAAACACGTTATTTCGATGAATCTCATCGTTTCATGAAAGTTTCGTGAAGTATCCATGTTATAGCGAAGATTTAGCATAATTTTGATGTTTTCACAGATATCAAGCTACTTTCACTGCGAAACACGTTATTTCGATGAATCTCATCGTTTCATGAAAGTTTCGTGAAGTATCCATGTTTTAGCGAAGATTTAGCATAATTTTGATGTTTTCATGGATATTTAGCTACTTTCACTGCGAAACACGTTATTTCGTTGATTTCATCGTTTCAATAATGTTTTGTGAAATAACCATGATTTAGCGGAGATTTACCTTAATTTTGATGTTTTAATGGATATCTAGCTACATTCACTGCGAAACACGTTATTTCTTGAATTTCATCGTTTCATGAATGTTTCGTGAAATAACCATGATTTAACGGAGATTTAGCTTAATTTTGATGGTTTCATGTAAATCTAGCTACTTTCACTGCGAAACACGTTATTTCGTTGATTTCATCGTTTCATGAATGTTTCGTGAAATAACCATGATTTAGCGGAGATTTAGCTTAATTTTGATGTTTTCATGGATATCTAGCTACTTTCACTTCGAAACACGTTATTTCGTTGAATTTCATCGTATCATGAATGTTTTGTGAAATAACCATGATTTAGCGTACATTTAGCTTAATTTTGATGTTTACATGGATATCTATCTACTTTCACTGCGAAACCCGTTTTTTCGTTGTATTTCATCGTTTCATGTGTGTTTCGTGAAATAACCATGATTTAGCGGAGATTTAGCTTAATTTTGATGCTTTCATAGATATCAAGCTACTTTCACTGCGAAACACGTTATTTCGATGAATCTCATCGTTTCATGAAAGTTTCGTGAAGTATCCATGATTTAGCGGAGATTTAGCTTAATTTTGATGTTTTCATGGATATCTAGCTACTTTCACTGCGAAACACGTTATTTCGTTGAATTTCATCGTTTCATATGTGTTTTTGTGAAATAACCATGATTTAGCGGAGATTTACCTTAATTTTGATGTTTTAATGGATATCTAGCTACATTCACTGCGAAACACGTTATTTCTTGAATTTCATCGTTTCATGAATGTTTCGTGAAATAACCATGATTTAACGGAGATTTAGCTTAATTTTGATGGTTTCATGTAAATCTAGCTACTTTCACTGCGAAACACGTTATTTCGTTGAATTTCAACGTTTCATGAATGTTTGGTGAAATAACCATGATTTAGCGGAGATTTAGCTTAATTTTGATGTTTTCATGGATATCTAGCTACTTTCACTTCGGAACACGTTATTTCGTTGAATTTCATCGTATCATGAATGTTTTGTGAAATAACCATGATTTAGCGTACATTTAGCTTAATTTTGATGTTTACATGGATATCTATCTACTTTCACTGCGAAACCCGTTTTTTCGTTGTATTTCATCGTTTCATGTGTGTTTCGTGAAATAACCATGATTTAGCGGAGATTTAGCTTAATTTTGATGCTTTCATAGATATCAAGCTACTTTCACTGCGAAACACGTTATTTCGATGAATCTCATCGTTTCATGAAAGTTTCGTGAAGTATCCATGATTTAGCGGAGATTTACCTTAATTTTGATGTTTTCATGGATATCTAGCTACTTTCACTGCGAAACACGTTATTTCGTTGAATTTCATCGTTTCATATGTGTTTCGTGAAATAACCATGATTTAGCGGAGATTTAGCTTAATTTTGATGCTTTTATAGATATCAAGCTACTTTCACTGCGAAACACGTTATTTCGATGAATCTCATCGTTTCATGAAAGTTTCGTGAAGTATCCATGTTTTAGCGAAGATTTAGCATAATTTTGATGTTTTCACAGATATCAAGCTACTTTCACTGCGAAACACGTTATTTCGATGAATTTCGTCGTTTCATGAATGATTCGTGAAATAACCATGATTAAGTGGAGATTTAGCTTAATTTTGATGCTTTCGTAGATATCTTGCTACTTTCACTGCGAAACACGTTATTTCGTTGAATTTCATCGTTTCATGAATGTTTCGTGAAATAACCATGATTTAGCGGAGATTTAGCTTTATTTTGATGTTTTCATGGATATTTAGCTACTTTCACTGCGAAACACCTTATTTCGTTGATTTCATCGTTTCATTAATGTTTTGTGAAATAACCATGATTTAGCGGAGATTTACCTTAATTTTGATGTTTTAATGGATATCTAGCTACTTTCACTGCGAAACACGTTATTTCGTTGAATTTCATAGTTTCATGAAAGTTTCGTGAAATAACCATGATTTAGCGGAGATTTAGCTTAATTTTGATGTTTTCGTTGATATCAAGCTGCTTTCACTGCGATACACGATATTTCGTTGAATTTCATCGTTTCATGAATGTTTCGTGAAATAACGATGATTTAACGAAGATTTAGCTTAATTTTGATGTTTTCGTTGATATCAATCTTCTTTCACTGCGAAACACGTTATTTCGTTGAATTTCATCGTTTCATGAATGTTTCGTGAAATAACCATGATTTAGCGGAGATTTAGCTTAATTTTGATGCTTTCCTAGATATCTAGCTACTTTCACTGCGAAACACGTTATATCGTTGAATTTCATCGTTTCATGTGTGTTTCGAGAAATAACCATGATTTAGCTGAGATTTAGCTTAATTTTGATGCTTTCATAGATATCAAGCTACTTTCACTGGGAAACACGTTATTCGATGAATTTCATCGTCTCATGAAAGTTTCGTGAAGTATCCATGTTTTAGCGAAGATTTAGCTTAATTTTGATGTTTTCACAGATAACAAGCAACTTTCACTGCGAAACACGTTATTTCGATGAATTTCATCGTTTCATGAATGATTCGTGAAATAACCATCATTTAGCGGAGATTTAGCTTAATTTTGATGCTTTTATAGTTATCTTGCTACTTTCACTGCGAAACACGTTATTTCGTTGAATTTCATCGTTTCCTGAATGTTTCGTGAAATAACCATCATTTAGCGGAGATTTAGCTTTATTTTGATGTTTTCATGGATATTTAGCTACTTTCAATGCGAAACACGTTATTTCGTTGACTTCATCGTTTCATTAATGTTTTGTGAAATAACCATGATTTAGAGGAGATTTACCTTAATTTTGATGTTTTAATGGATATCTAGCTACTTTCACTGCGAAACACGTTATTTCGTTGAATTTCATCGTTTCATTAATGTTTCGTAAAATAACCATGATTTAGCAGAGATTTAGCTTAATTTTGATGGTTTCATGTATATCTAGCTACTTTCACTGCGAAACACGTTATTTCGTTCAATTTCATCGTTTCATGAATGTTTCGTAAAATAACCATGATTTATAGAAGATTTAGCTTAATTTTGATGTTTTCATGGATATATAACTACTTTCACTGCGAAACACGTTATATCGTTTAATTTCATCGTTTCATGTGTGTTTCGTGAAATAACCATGATTTAGCGGAGATTTACCTTAATTTTGATGTTTTAATGGATAACTAGCTACTTTCACTGCGAAACACGTTATTTCGTGGAATTTCATCGTTTCATTAATGTTTCGTAAAATAACCATATTTGGCAGAGATTTAGCTTAATTTTGATGGTTTCATGTATATCTAGCTACTTTCACTGCGAAACACGTTATTTCGTTGAATTTCATCGTTTCATGAATGATTCGTGAAATAACCATGATTTAGCGGAGATTTAGCTTAATTTTGATGCTTTCATGGATATCTTGCTACTTTCACTGCGAAACACGTTATTTCGTTGTATTTCATCGTTTCCTGAATGTTTCGTGAAATAACCATGATTTAGCGTACATTTAGCTTAATTTTGATGTTTACATGGATATCTATCTACTTTCACTGCGAAACCCGTTTTTTCGTTGAATTTCATCGTTTCATGAATGTTACGTGAAATAACCATGATTTAGCGGAGATTTAGCTTAATTTTGATGCTCTCATAGATATCAAGCTACTTTCACTGCGAAACACGTTATTTCGATGAATCTCATCGTTTCATGAAACTTTCGTGAAGTATCCATGTTTTAGCGAAGATTTAACATAATATTGATGTTATCACAGATATCAAGCTACTTTCACTGCGAAACACGTTATTTCGTTCAATTTCATCGTTTCATGAATGTTTCGTAAAATAACCATGATTTATAGAAGATTTAGCTTAATTTTGATGTTTTCATGGATATCTAACTACTTTCACTGCAAAACACGTTATATCGTTGAATTTCATCGTTTCATGTGTGTTTCGTGAAATAACCATGATTTAGCGGAGATTTACCTTAATTTTGATGTTTTAATGGATAACTAGCCACTTTCACTGCGAAACACGTTATTTCGTTGAATTTCATCGTTACATGTGTGTTTCGTGAAATAACCATGTTTTAGCGAAGATTTAGCTTAATTTTGATGTTTTCACAGATATCAAGCTACTTTCACTGCGAAACACGTTATTTCGATGAATTTCATCGTTTCATGAATGATTCGTGAAATAACCATGATTTAGCGGAGATTTAGCTTAATTTTGATGCTTTCATAGATATCTTCCTACTTTCACTGCGAAACACGTTATTTCGTTGAACTTCATCGTTTCCTGAATGTTTCGTGAAATAACCATGATTTAGCGGAGATTTAGCTTTATTTTGATGTTTTCATGGATATTTAGCTACTTTCACTGCGAAACACGTTATTTCGTTGATTTCATCGTTTCATGAATGTTTTGTGAAATAACCATGATTTAGCGGAGATTTACCTTAATTTTGATGCTTTCATGGATATCTAGCAACTTTAACTGCGATACACGTTATTTCGATGAATTTCATCGTTTCATGAATGTTCCGAGGAATAACCATGTTTTAGCGAAGATTTAACTTAATTTTGATGCTTTCATAGATATCATGCTACTTTCACTGCGAAACCCGTTATTTCGTTCAATTTCATCGTTTCATGAATGTTTCGTGAAATAACGATGATTTAACGAAGATTTAGCTTAATTTTGATGTTTTCGTTGATATTAAGCTACTTTCACTGCGAAACACGTTATTTCGTTGAATTTCATCGTTTCATGAATGTTTCGTGAAATAACCATGATTAAGCGGAGATTTAGCTTAAATTTGATGCTTTCATAGATATCTAGCTACTTTCACTGCGAAACACATTATTTCGTTGAATTTCATCGTTTCATGAATGTTTCGTGAAATACCCATGATTTAGCGGAGATTTAGCTTAATTTTGATGCTTTCATGGATATATAGCTACTTTCACTGCGAAACACGTTATTTCGTTGAATTCATCGTTTCATTAATGTTTTGTGAAATAACCATGATTTAGCGGAGATTTACCTTAATTTTGATTATTTAATGGATATCTAGCTACTTTCACTGCGAAACACGTTATTTCGTTGAATTTCATCGTTTCATGAATGATTCGTGAAATAACCATGATTTAGCGGAGATTTAGCTTAATTTTGATGCTTTCATGGATATCTTGCTACTTTCACTGCGAAACACGTTATTTCGTTGTATTTCATCGTTTCCTGAATGTTTCGTGAAATAACCATGATTTAGCGTACATTTAGCTTAATTTTGATGTTTACATGGATATCTATCTACTTTCACTGCGAAACCCGTTTTTTCGTTGAATTTCATCGTTTCATGAATGTTACGTGAAATAACCATGATTTAGCGGAGATTTAGCTTAATTTTGATGCTCTCATAGATATCAAGCTACTTTCACTGCGAAACACGTTATTTCGATGAATCTCATCGTTTCATGAAAGTTTCGTGAAGTATCCATGTTTTAGCGAAGATTTAACATAATATTGATGTTATCACAGATATCAAGCTACTTTCACTGCGAAACACGTTATTTCGTTCAATTTCATCGTTTCATGAATGTTTCGTAAAATAACCATGATTTATAGAAGATTTAGCTTAATTTTGATGTTTTCATGGATATCTAACTACTTTCACTGCAAAACACGTTATATCGTTGAATTTCATCGTTTCATGTGTGTTTCGTGAAATAACCATGATTTAGCGGAGATTTACCTTAATTTTGATGTTTTAATGGATAACTAGCTACTTTCACTGCGAAACACGTTATTTCGTTGAATTTCATCGTTTCATGTGTGTTTCGTGAAATAACCATGTTTTAGCGAAGATTTAGCTTAATTTTGATGTTTTCACAGATATCAAGCTACTTTCACTGCGAAACACGTTATTTCGTTCAATTTCATCGTTTCATGAATGTTTCGTAAAATAACCATGATTTATAGAAGATTTAGCTTAATTTTGATGTTTTCATGGATATCCAGCTACTTTCACTGCGAAACACGTTATATCGTTGAATTTCATCGTTTCATGTGTGTTTCGTGAAATAACCATGATTTAGCGGAGATTTAGTTTAATTTCGATGCTTTCATAGATATCAAGCTACTTTCACTGCGAAACACGTTATTTCGATGAGTTTCATCGTATCATGAAAGTTTCGTGAAGTATCCATGTTTTAGCGAAGATTTAGCTTAATTTTGATGTTTTCACAGATATCAAGCTACTTTCACTGCGAAACACGTTATTTCGATGAATTTCATCGTTTCATGAATGATACGTGAAATAACCATGATTTAGCGGAGATTTAGCTTAATTTTGGTGCTTTCATAGATATCTTGCTATTTTCACTGCGAAACACGTTATTTCGTTGAATTTCATCGTTTCATGTGTGTTTCGTAAAATAACCATGATTTAGCGGAGATTTAGCTTAATTTTGATGCTGTCATAGATATCTTGTTACCTTCACTGCCAAACACGATATTTCGTCGAATTTCATCGTTTCATGAATGATTCGTGAAATAACCATGATTTAGTGGAGATTTAGTTTAATTTTGATGCTTTCGTAGATATCTTGCTACTTTCACTGCGAAACACGTTATTTCGTTGAATTTCATCGTTTCATGAATGTTTCGTGAAATAACCATGATTTAGCGGAGATTTAGCTTTATTTTGATGTTTTCATGTATATTTAGCTACTTTCACTGCGAAACACGTTATTTCGTTGAATTTCATCGTTTCATGAATGTTTCGTGAAATAACCATGATTTAGCGGAGATTTAGCTTTATTTTGATGTTTTCATGGATATTTAGCTACTTTCACTGCGAAACACGTAATTTCGTTAATTTCATCGTTTCAATAATGTTTTGTGAAATAACCATGATTTAACGGAGATTTAGCTTAATTTTGATGGTTTCATGTAAATCTAGCTACTTTCACTGCGAAACACGTTATTTCGTTGAATTTCATCGTATCATGAATGTTTTGTGAAATAACCATGATTTAGCGTACATTTAGCTTAATTTTGATGTTTACATGGATATCTATCTACTTTCACTGCGAAACCCGTTTTTTCGTGGAATTTCATCGTTTCATGAATGTTACGTGAAATAACCATGATTTAGCGGAGATTTAGCTTAATTTTGATGTTTTCATGGATATCTAGCTACTTTCACTGCGAAACACGTTATTTCGTTGAATTTCATCGTTTCATGTGTGTTTCGTGAAATAACCATGATTTAGCGGAGATTTAGCTTAATTTTGATGCTTTCATAGATATCAAGCTACTTTCACTGCGAAACACGTTATTTCGATGAATCTCATCGTTTCATGAAAGTTTCGTGAAGTATCCATGATTTAGCGAAGATTTAGCATAATTTTGATGTTTTCACAGATATCAAGCTACTTTCACTGCGAAACACGTTATTTCGATGAATTTCGTCGTTTCATGAATGATTCGTGAAATAACCATGATTAAGTGGAGATTAAGCTTAATTTTGATGCTTTCGTAGATATCTTGCTACTTTCAATGCGAAACACGTTATTTCGTTGAATTTCATCGTTTCATTAATGTTTCGTAAAATAACCATGATTTAGCCGAGATTTAGCTTAATTTTGATGGTTTCATGTATATCTAGCTGCTTTCACTGCGAAACACGTTATTTCGTTGAATTTCATCGTTTCATGAATGTTTCGTGAAATAACCTTGATTTAGCGGAGATTTAGCTTAATTTTGATGTTTTCAAGGATATCTAGCTACTTTCACTGCGAAACACGTTATTTCGTTGAATTTCATCGTTTCATGAATGTTTCGTGAAATAACCATGATTTAGCGGAGATTTAGCTTTATTTTGATGTTTTCATGGATATTTAGCTACTTTCACTGCGAAACACGTTATTTCGTTGATTTCATCGTTTCCTTAATGTTTTGTGAAGTAACCATGATTTAGAGGAGATTTACCTTAATTTTGATGTTTTAATGGATATCTAGCTACTTTCACTGCGAAACACGTTATTTCGTTGAATTTCATAGTTTCATGAAAGTTTCGTGAAATAACCATGATTTAGCGGAGATTTAGCTTAATTTTGATGTTTTCGTTGATATCAAGCTGCTTTCACTGCGATACACGATATTTCGTTGAATTTCATCTTTCATGAATGTTTCGTGAAATAACGATGATTTAACGAAGATTTAGCTTAATTTTGATGTTTTCGTTGATATCAAGCTACTTTCACTGCGAAACACGTTATTTCGTCGAATTTCATCGTTTCATGAATGTTTCGTGAAATAACCATGATTTAGCGGAGATTTAGCTTAATTTTGATGCTTTCATAGATATCAAGCTACTTTCACTGCGAAACACGTTATTTCGATGAGTTTCATCGTATCATGAAAGTTTCGTGAAGTATCCATGTTTTAGCGAAGATTTAGCTTAATTTTGATGTTTTCACAGATATCAAGCTACTTTCACTGCGAAACACGTTATTTCGATGAATTTCATCGTATCATGAATGTTTTGTGAAATAACCATGATTTAGCGGAGATTTACCTTGATTTTGATGTTTTAATGGATATCTAGCTACTTTCACTGCGAAACACGTTATTTCGTTGAATTTCATCGTTTCATTAATGTTTCGTAAAATAACCATGATTTAGCAGAGATTTAGCTTAATTTTGATGGTTTCATGTATATCTAGCTACATTCACTGCGAAACACGTTATTTCGTTCAATTTCATCGTTTCATGAATGTTTCGTAAAATAACCATGATTTAGAGAAGATTTAGCTTAATTTTGATGTTTTCATGGATATCTAGCTACTTTCACTGCGAAACACGTTATATCGCTGAATTTCATCGTATCATGTGTGTTTCGTGAAATAACCATGATTTAACGGAGATTTACCATAATTTTGATGTTTTAATGGATATCTAGCTACTTTCACTGCGAAACACGTTATTTCGTTGAATTTCATCGTTTCATTAATGTTTCGTAAAATATCCATATTTAGCAGAGATTTAGCTTAATTTTGGTGGTTTCATGTATATCTAGCTACTTTCACTGCGAAACACGTTATTTCGTTGAATTTCATCGTTTCATGAATGTTTCTTGAAATAACCATGATTTAGCGGAGATTTAGCTTAATTTTGATGTTTTCATGGATATCTAGCTACTTTCACTTCGAAACACGTTATTTCGTTGAATTTCATCGTATCATGAATGTTTTGTGAAATAACCATGATTTAGCGTAGATTTAGCTTAATTTTGATGTTTACATGGATATCTATCCACTTTCACTGCGAAACCCGTTTTTTCGTTGAATTTCATCGTTTCATGAATGTTACGTGAAATAACCATGATTTAGCGGAGATTTAGCTTAATTTTGATGTTTTCATGGATATCTAGCTACTTTCACTGCGAAACACGTTATTTCGTTGAATTTCATCGTTTCATGTGTGTTTCGTGAAATAACCATGATTTAGCGGAGATTTAGCTTAATTTTGATGCTTTCATAGATATCAAGCTACTTTCACTGCGAAACACGTTATTTCGATGAATCTCATCGTTTCATGAAAGTTTCGTGAAGTATCCATGTTTTAGCGAAGATTTAGCATAATTTTGATGTTTCCACAGATATCAGGCTACTTTCACTGCGAAACACGTTATTTCGATGAATTTCGTCGTTTCATGTATGATTCGTGAAATAACCATGATTAAGTGGAGATTTAGCTTAATTTTGATGCTTTCGTAGATATCTTGCTACTTTCACTGCGAAACACGTTATTTCGTTGAATTTCATCGTTTCATGAATGTTTCGTGAAATAACCATGATTTAGCGGAGATTTAGCTTTATTTTGATGTTTTCATGTATATTTAGCTACTTTCACTGCGAAACACGTTATTTCGTTGATTTCATCGTTTCATTAATGTTTTGTCAAATAACCATGATTTAGCGGAGATTTACCTTAATTTTGATGTTTTAATGGATATCTAGCTCCTTTCACTGCGAAACACGTTATTTCGTTGAATTTCATCGTTTCATTAATGTTTCGTAAAATAACCACGATTTAGCCGAGATTTAGCTTAATTTTGATGGTTTCATGTATATCAAGCTGCTTTCACTGCGATTCACGATATTTCGTTGAATTTCATCGTTTCATGAATGTATCGTGAAATAACGATGATTTAACGAAGATTTAGCTTAATTTTGATGTTTTCGTTGATATCAAGCTACTTTCACTGCGAAACAAGTTATTTCGTTGAATTTCATCGTTTAATGAATGTTTCGTGAAATAACCGTGATTTAGCGGATATTTAGCTTAATTTTGATGCTTTCATAGATATCAAGCTACTTTCACTGCGAAACACGTTATTTCGATGAGTTTCATCGTATCATGAAAGTTTCGTGAAGTATCCATGTTTTAGCGAAGATTTAGCTTAATTTTGATGTTTTCACAGATATCAAGCTACTTTCACTGCGAAACACGTTATTTCGATGAATTTCATCGTATCATGAATGTTTTGTGAAATAACCATGATTTAGCGTACATTTAGCTTAATTTTGATGTTTACATGGATATCTATCTACTTTCACTGCGAAACCCGTTTTTTCGTGGAATTTCATCGTTTCATGAATGTTACGTGAAATAACCATGATTTAGCGGAGATTTAGCTTAATTTTGATGTTTTCATGGATATCTAGCTACTTTCACTGCGAAACACGTTATTTCGTTGAATTTCATCGTTTCATTAATGTTTCGTAAAATATCCATATTTAGCAGAATTTAGCTTAATTTTGATGGTTTCATGTATATCTAGCTACTTTCACTGCGAAACACGTTATTTCGTTGAATTTCATCGTTTCATTAATGTTTCGTAAAATATCCATATTTAGCAGAGATTTAGCTTAATTTTGATGGTTTCATGTATATCTAGCTACTTTCACTGCGAAACACGTTATTTCGTTGAATTTCATCGTTTCATGAATGTTTCGTGAAATAACCATGATTTAGCGGAGATTTAGCTTAATTTTGATGTTTTCATGGATATCTAGCTACTTTCACTTCGAAACACGTTATTTCGTTGAATTTCATCGTATCATGAATGTTTTGTGAAATAACCATGATTTAGCGTAGATTTAGCTTAATTTTGATGTTTACATGGATATCTATCCACTTTCACTGCGAAACCCGTTTTTTCGTTGAATTTCATCGTTTCATGAATGTTACGTGAAATAACCATGATTTAGCGGAGATTTAGCTTAATTTTGATGTTTTCATGGATATCTAGCTACTTTCACTGCGAAACACGTTATTTCGTTGAATTTCATCGTTTCATGTGTGTTTCGTGAAATAACCATGATTTAGCGGAGATTTAGCTTAATTTTGATGCTTTCATAGATATCAAGCTACTTTCACTGCGAAACACGTTATTTCGATGAATCTCATCGTTTCATGAAAGTTTCGTGAAGTATCCATGTTTTAGCGAAGATTTAGCATAATTTTGATGTTTTCACAGATATCAAGCTACTTTCACTGCGAAACACGTTATTTCGATGAATTTCGTCGTTTCATGAATGATTCGTGAAATAACCATGATTAAGTGGAGATTTAGCTTAATTTTGATGCTTTCGTAGATATCTTGCTACTTTCACTGCGAAACACGTTATTTCGTTGAATTTCATCGTTTCATGAATGTTTCGTGAAATAACCATGATTTAGCGGAGATTTAGCTTTATTTTGATGTTTTCATGTATATTTAGCTACTTTCACTGCGAAACACGTTATTTCGTTGATTTCATCGTTTCATTAATGTTTTGTCAAATAACCATGATTTAGCGGAGATTTACCTTAATTTTGATGTTTTAATGGATATCTAGCTCCTTTCACTGAGAAACACGTTATTTCGTTGAATTTCATCGTTTCATTAATGTTTCGTGAAATAACCGTGATTTAGCGGAGATTTAGCTTAATTTTGATGCTTTCTTAGATATCAAGCTACTTTCACTGCGAAACACGTTATTTCGATGAGTTTCATCGTATCATGAAAGTTTCGTGAAGTATCCATGTTTTAGCGAAGATTTAGCTTAATTTTGATGTTTTCACAGATATCAAGCTACTTTCTCTGCGAAACACGTTATTTCGATGAATTTCATCGTATCATGAATGTTTTGTGAAATAACCATGAATTAGCGTACATTCAGCTTAATTTTGATGTTTACATGGATATCTATCTACTTTCACTGCGAAACCCGTTTTTTCGTGGAATTTCATCGTTTCATGAATGTTACGTGAAATAACCATGATTTAGCGGAGATTTACCTTAATTTTGATGTTTTAATGGATATCTAGCTACTTTCACAGCGAAACACGTTATTTCGTTGAATTTCATCGTTTCATTAATGTTTCGTAAAATAACCATGATTTAGCAGAGATTTAGCTTAATTTTCATGGTTTCATGGATATCTTGCTACTTTCACTGCGAAACGCGTTATTTCGTTGAATTTCATCGTTTCCTGAATGTTTCGTGAAATAACCATGATTTAGCGGAGATTTAGCTTAAATTTGATGCTTTCATTGATATCTAGCTACTTTCACTGCGAAACACGTTATTTCGTTGAATTTCATCGTTTCATGAATGTTTCGTGAAATACCCATGATTTAGCGGAGATTTAGCTTAATTTTGATGCTTTCAGAGATATCTTGCTACTTTCACTGCGAAACACGTTATTTCGTTGAATTTCATCGTTTCATGTGTGTTTCGTAAAATAACCATGATTTAGCGGAGATTTAGCTTAAATTTGATGCTTTCATAGATATCTAGCTACTTTCACTGCGAAACACGTTATTTCGTTGAATTTCATCGTTTCATGAATGTTTCGTGAAATACCCATGATTTAGCGGAGATTTAGCTTAATTTTGATGCTTTCAGAGATATCTTGCTATTTTCACTGCGAAACACGTTATTTCGTTGAATGTCATCGTTTCATGTGTGTTTCGTAAAATAACCATGATTTAGCGGAGATTTAGCTTAATTTTGATGCTGTCATAGATATCTTGCTACCTTCACTGCCAAACACGATATTTCGTTGAATTTCATCGTTTCATGAATGTTTCGTGAAATAACCATGTTAGAGCGAAGATTTAACTTAATTATGATGTTTTCACAGATATCGAGCTACTTTCACTGCGAAACACGTTATTTCGTTGAATTTCATCGTTTCATGAATGTTTCGTGAAATAACCATGATTTAGCGGAGATTTAGCTTAATTTTGATGTTTTCATGGATATCTAGCTACTTTCATTGCGAAACACGTTATTTCGTTGAATTTCATCGTTTCATGTGTGTTTCGTGAAATAACCATGATTTAGCGGAGATTTAGCTTAATTTTGATGCTTTCATAGTTATCTGGCTACTTTCACTGCGAAACACGTTATTTCGTTGAATTTCATCGTTTCCTGAATGTTTCGTGAAATAACCATCATTTAGCGGAGATTTAGCTTTATTTTGATGTTTTCATGGATATATAGCTACTTTCAATGCGAAACACGTTATTTCGTTGATTTCATCGTTTCATTAATGTTTTGTGAAATAACCATGATTTAGCGGAGATTGACCTTAATTTTGATGTTTTAATGGATATCTAGCTACTTTCACTGCGAAACACGTTATTTCGTTGAATTTCATCGTTTCATTAATGTTTCGTAAAATAACCATGATTTTGCAGAGATTTAGCTTAATTTTCATGGTTTCATGGATATCTTGCTACTTTCACTGCGAAACGCGTTATTTCGTTGAATTTCATCGTTTCCTGAATGTTTCGTGAAATAACCATGATTTAGCGGAGATTTAGCTTAAATTTGATGCTTTCATAGATATCTAGCTACTTTCACTGCGAAACACGTTATTTCGTTGAATTTCATCGTTTCATGAATGTTTCGTGAAATACCCATGATTTAGCGGAGATTTAGCTTAATTTTGATGCTTTCAGAGATATCTTGCTATTTTCACTGCGAAACACGTTATTTCGTTGAATTTCATCGTTTCATGTGTGTTTCGTAAAATAACCATGATTTAGCGGAGATTTAGCTTAAATTTGATGCTTTCATAGATATCTAGCTACTTTCACTGCGAAACACGTTATTTCGTTGAATTTCATCGTTTCATGAATGTTTCGTGAAATACCCATGATTTAGCGGAGATTTAGCTTAATTTTGATGCTTTCAGAGATATCTTGCTATTTTCACTGCGAAACACGTTATTTCGTTGAATTTCATCGTTTCATGTGTGTTTCGTAAAATAACCATGATTTAGCGGAGATTTAGCTTAATTTTGATGCTGTCATAGATATCTTGCTACCTTCACTGCCAAACACGATATTTCGTTGAATTTCATCGTTTCATGAATGTTTCGTGAAATAACCATGTTAGAGCGAAGATTTAACTTAATTATGATGTTTTCATAGATATCGAGCTACTTTCACTGCGAAACACGTTATTTCGTTGAATTTCATCGTTTCATGAATGTTTCGTGAAATAACCATGATTTAGCGGAGATTTAGCTTAAATTTGATGTTTTCATGGATATCTAGCTACTTTCATTGCGAAACACGTTATTTCGTTGAATTTCATCGTTTCATGTGTGTTTCGTGAAATAACCATGATTTAGCGGAGATTTAGCTTAATTTTGATGCTTTCATAGATATCAAGCTACTTTCACTGCGAAACACGTTATTTCGATGAATCTCATCGTTTCATGAAAGTTTCGTGAAGTATCCATGTTTTAGCGAAGATTTAGCATAATTTTGATGTTTTCACAGATATCAAGCTACTTTCACTGCGAAACACGTTATTTCGTTGAATTTCATCGTTTCATGTGTGTTTCGTGAAATAACCATGATTTAGCGGAGATTTAGCTTAATTTTGATGCTTTCATAGATATCATGCTACTTTCACTGCGAAACACGTTATTTCGATGAATCTCATCGTTTCATGAAAGTTTCGTGAAGTATCCATGTTTTAGCGAAGATTTAGCATAATTTTGATGTTTTCACAGATATCAAGCTACTTTCACTGCGAAACACGTTATTTCGATGATTTCGTCGTTTCATGAATGATTCGTGAAATAACCATGATTTAGTGGAGATTTAGTTTAATTTTGATGCTTTCGTAGATATCTTGCTACTTTCACTGCGAAACACGTTATTTCGTTGAATTTCATCGTTTCATGAATGTTTCGTGAAATAACCATGATTTAGCGGAGATTTAGCTTTATTTTGATGTTTTCATGTATATTTAGCTACTTTCACTGCGAAACACGTTATTTCGTTGATTTCATCGTTTCATGAATGTTTCGTGAAATAACCATGATTTAGCGGAGATTTAGCTTAATTTTGATGCTTTCATAGATATCAAGCTACTTTCACTGCGAAACACGTTATTTCGTTGAATTTC
>JAUCRC010000152.1:0-33638 GCA_032399595.1 Tetragonula carbonaria
ACTTTCACTGCGAAACATGTTTTTCGTTGAATTTCATCGTTTCATGAATGTTTCGTGAAATAACCATGATTTAGCGAAGATTTAGCTTAATTTTGATGTTTTCATGATTCAAGCTACTTTCACTGCGAAACACGTTATTTCGTTTAATTTCAACGTTTCATGAATGTTTCGTGAAATAACCATATTTAGCGAAGATTTAGCTTATTTTGATGTTTTCATAGATTTCTAGCTACTTTCACTGCGAAACACGTTATTTCGTTGAATTTCATCGTTTCATGAATGTTTCGTGAAATAACCATGATTTAGCGAAGATTTAGCTTAATTTTGATGTTTTCATAGATTTCAAGCTACTTTCACTGCGAAACACGTTATTTCGTTGAATTTCATCGTTTCATGAATGTTTCGTGAAATAACCATGATTTAGCGAAGATTTAGCTTAATTTTGATGTTTTTACAGATTTCAAGCTACTTTCACTGCGAAACACGTTATTTCGTTGAATTTCATCGTTTCATGAATGTTTCGTGAAATAACCATGATTTAGCGAAGATTTAGCTTAATTTGGATGTTTTCATAGATTTCAAGCTACTTTCACTGCGAAACACGTTATTTCGTTGAATTTCAACGTTTCATGAATGTTTCGTGAAACAACCATTATTTAGCGAAGATTTAGCTTTTTTTGATGTTTTCATAGATTTCAAGCTACTTTCACTGCGAAACACGTTATTTCGTTGAATTTCATCGTTTCATGAATGTTTCGTGAAATAACCATGATTTAGCGAAGATTTAGCCTAATTTTGATGTTTTCATGGATATCTAGCTACTTTCACTGCGAAACACGTTATTTCGTTGAATTTCAACGTTTCATGAATGTTTCGTGAAATAACCATGATTTAGCGAAGATTTAGCTTAATTTTGATGTTTTCACAAATTTCAAGCTACTTTCACTGCGAAACACGTTATTTCGTTGAATTTCATCGTTTCATGAATGTTTCGTGAAATAACCATGATTTAGAGAAGATTTAGCTTAATTTTGATGTTTTCATAGATTTCAAGCTACTTTCACTGCGAAACACGTTATTTCGTTGAATTTCAACGTTTTATGAATGTTTTGTGAAATAGCCATGATTTAGCGAAGATTTAGCTTAATTTTGATGTTTTCACAAATTTCAAGCTACTTTCACTGTGAAACACGTTATTTCGTTGAATTTCAACGTTTCATGAATGTTTCGTGAAATAACCATAATTTAGAGAAGATTTAGCTTAATTTTGATGTTTTCATAGATTTCAGGCTACTTTCACTGCGAAACACGTTATTTCGTTGAATTTCATCGCTTCATGAATGTTTCGTAAAATAACCATGATTTAGCGAAGATTTAGCTTAATTTTGATGTATTCACAGATTTCAAGCTACTTTCACTGCGAAACACGTTATTTCGTTGAATTTCATCGTTTCATGAATGTTTCGTGAAATAACCATGATTTAGCGAAGATTTAGCTTAATATTGATGTTTTTCAAAGTTTTCAAGCTTCTTTCACTGCGAAACATGTTCTTTCGTTGAATTTCATCGTTTAATGAACATTTCGCGAAATAACCATGATTTAGCGAAGTTTTAGCTTAATATTAATGTTTTTCACAGATTTCAAGCTACTTTCACTGCGAAACATGTTCTTTCGTTGAATTTCATCGTTTCATGAATGTTTCATGAAATAACCATGATTTAGCGAAGACTTAGCTTAAATTGGATGTTTTGATAGATTTCAAGCTACTTTGACTGCGAAACACGTTATTTCGTTGAATTTCATCGTTCCCTGAATGTTTCGTGAAATTACCAGGATTTAGCGAAGATTTAGTCTAATTAAGATGTTTGCATGGATAACTAGCTACTTTCACTGCGAAACACATTATTTCGTTGAATTTCAACGTTTGATGAATGTTTTGTGAAAGAGCCATGATTTAGCGAAGATTTAGCTTAAATTTGATGTTTTCACAAATTTCAAGCTACTTTCACTGTGAAACACGTTATTTCGTTGAATTTCAACGTTTCATGAATGTTTCGTGGTATAACCATGATTTAGAGAAGATTTAGCTTAATTTTGATGTTTTCATAGATTTCAAGCTACTTTCACTGCGAAACACGTTATTTCGTTGAATTTCAACGTTTCATGAATGTTTCGTGAAACAACCATTATTTAGCGAAGATTTAGCTTTTTTTGATGTTTTCATAGATTTAAAGCTTCTTTCACTGCGAAACACGTTATTTCGTTGAATTTCATCGTTCCATGAATGTTTCGTGAAATAACCAGGATTTAGCGAAGATTTAGACTAATTAAGATGTTTTCATGGATAACTAGCTACTTTCACTGCGAAACACATTATTTCGTTGAATTTCAACGTTTGATGAATGTTTTGTGAAATAGCCATGATTTAACGAAGATTTAGCTTAATTTTGATGTTTTCACAAATTTCAAGCTACTTTCACTGCGAAACACGTTATTTCGTTGAATTTCATCGCTTCATGAATGTTTCGTGAAATAACTATGATTTAGAGAAGATTTAGCTTAATTTTGATGTTTTCATAGATTTCAAGCTACTTTCACTGCGAAACACGTTATTTCGTTGAATTTCATCGCTTCATGAATGTTTCGTGAAATAACCATGATTTAGCGAAGATTTAGCTTAATATTGATGTTTTTCAAAGTTTTCAAGCTACTTTCACTGCGAAACACGTTATTTCGTTGAATTTCATCGTTTCATGAATGTTTCGTGAAATAACCATGATTTAGCGAAGATTTAGCTTAATATTGATGTTTTTCAAAGTTTTCAAGCTACTTTCACTGCGAAACATGTTCTTTCGTTGAATTTCATCGTTTCATGAATGTTTCATGAAATAACCATGATTTAGCGAAGATTTAGCTTAATTTGGATGTTTTGATAGATTTCAAGCTACTTTCACTGCGAAACACGTTATTTCGTTGAATTACAACGTTTCATGAATGTTTCGTGAAACAACCATTAATTAGCAAAGATTTAGCTTTTTTTGATGTTTTCATAGATTTCAAGCTTCTTTCACTGCGAAACACGTTATTTCGTTTAATTTCATCGTTCCATGAATGTTTCGTGAAATTACCAGGATTTAGCGAAGATTTAGACTAATTAAGATGTTTTCATGGATAACTAGCTACTTTCACTGCGAAACACATTATTTCGTTGAATTTCAACGTTAGATGAATGTTTTGTGAAATAGCCTTGATTTAGCGAAGATTTAGCTTAATTTTGATGTTTTCACAAATTTCAAGCTACTTTCACTGTGAAACACGTTATTTCGTTGAATTTCAACGTTTCATGAATGTTTCGTGGTATAACCATGATTTAGAGAAAATTTAGCTTTATTTTGATGTTTTCATAGATTTCAAGCTACTTTCACTGCGAAACACGTTATTTCGTTGAATTTCAACGTTTCATGAATGTTTCGTGAAACAACCATTATTTAGCGAAGAATTAGCTTTTTTTGATGTTTTCATAGATTTCAAGCTTCTTTCACTGCGAAACACGTTATTTCGTTGAATTTCATCGTTCCATGAATGTTTCGTGAATTAACCAGGATTTAGCGAAGATTTATACTAATTAAGATGTTTTCATGGATAACTAGCTACTTTCACTGCGAAACACATTATTTCGTTGAATTTCAACGATTGATGAATGTTTTGTGAAATAGCCATGATTTAACGAAGATTTAGCTTAATTTTGATGTTTTCACATATTTCAAGCTACTTTCACTGTGAAACACGTTATTTCGTTGAATTTCAACGTTTCATGAATGTTTCGTGGAATAACCATGATTTAGAGAAGATTTAGCTTAATTTTGATGTTTTCATAGATTTCAAGCTACTTTCACTGCGAAACACGTTATTTCGTTGAATTTCATCGCTTCATGAATGTTTCGTGAAATAACTATGATTTAGAGAAGATTTAGCTTAATTTTGATGTTTTCATAGATTTCAAGCTACTTTCACTGCGAAACACGTTATTTCGTTGAATTTCAACGTTTCATGAATGTTTCGTGAAATAACCATGATTTAGCGAAGATTTAGCTTAATTTTGATGTTTTCACAAATTTCAAGCTACTTTCACTGCGAAACACGTTATTTCGTTGAATTTCATCGTTTCATGAATGTTTCGTGAAATAACCATGATTTAGAGAAGATTTAGCTTAATTTTGATGTTTTCATAGATTTCAAGCTACTTTCACTGCGAAACACGTTATTTCGTTGAATTTCATCGTTTCATGAATGTTTCGTGAAATAACCATGATTTAGCGAAGATTTAGCTTAATTTTGATGTTTTCATAGATTTCAAGCTACTTTCACTGCGAAACACGTTATTTCGTTGAATTTCATCGTTTCATGAATGTTTCGTGAAATAACCATGATTTAGCGAAGATTTAGCTTAATTTTGATGTTTTCTCAAATTTCAAGCTACTTTCACTGCGAAACACGTTATTTCGTTGAATTTCATCGTTTCATGAATGTTTCGTGAAATAACCATGATTTAGCGAAGATTTAGCTTAATTTTGATGTTTTCATAGATTTCAAGCTACTTTCACTGCGAAACACGTTATTTCGTTGAATTTCAACGTTTCATGAATGTTTCGTGAAACAACCATTATTTAGCGAAGATTTAGCTTTTTTTGATGTTTTCATAGATTTCAAGCTTCTTTCACTGCGAAACACGTTATTTCGTTGAATTTCATCGTTCCATGAATGTTTCGTGAAATAACCAGGATTTAGCGAAGATTTAGACTAATTAAGATGTTTTCATGGATAACTAGCTACTTTCACTGCGAAACACATTATTTCGTTGAATTTCAACGTTTGATGAATGTTTTGTGAAATAGCCATGATTTAACGAAGATTTAGCTTAATTTTGATGTTTTCACAAATTTCAAGCTACTTTCACTGTGAAACACGTTATTTCGTTGAATTTCAACGTTTCATGAATGTTTCGTGGAATAACCATGATTTAGAGAAGATTTAGCTTAATTTTGATGTTTTCATAGATTTCAAGCTACTTTCACTGCGAAACACGTTATTTCGTTGAATTTCATCGCTTCATGAATGTTTCGTGAAATAACTATGATTTAGAGAAGATTTAGCTTAATTTTGATGTTTTCATAGATTTCAAGCTTCTTTCACTGCGAAACACGTTATTTCGTTGAATTTCAACGTTTCATGAATGTTTCGTGACATAACCTTGATTTAGTGAAGATTTAGCTTAATTTTGATGTTTTCATAGATTTCAAGCTACTTTCACTGCGAAACACGTTATTTCGTTGAATTTCATCGCTTCATGAATGTTTCGTGAAATAACCATGATTTAGCGAAGATTTAGCTTAATTTTGATGTTTTCATAGATTTCAAGCTACTTTCACTGCGAAACACGTTATTTCGTTGAATTTCATCGCTTCATGAATGTTTCGTAAAATAACCATGATTTAGCGAAGATTTAGCTTAATTTTGATGTATTCACAGATTTCAAGCTACTTTCACTGCGAAACACGTTATTTCGTTGAATTTCATCGTTTCATGAATGTTTCGTGAAATAACCATGATTTAGCGAAGATTTAGCTTAATATTGATGTTTTTCACAGATTTCAAGCTACTTTCACTGCGAAACATGTTCTTTCGTTGAATTTCATCGTTTCATGAATGTTTCGTGAAATAACCATTATTTAGCGAAGATTTAGCTTATTTTGATGTTTTCATAGATTTCAAGCTACTTTCACTGCGAAACACGTTATTTCGTTGAATTTCATCGTTTCATGAATGTTTCGTGAAATAACCATGATTTAGCGAAGATTTAGCTTATTTTGATGTTTTCATAGATTTCAAGCTACTTTCACTGCGAAACACGTTATTTCGTTGAATTTCATCGTTTCATGAATGTTTTGTGAAATCGATGATTTAGCGAAGATTTACTTAATTTTGATGTTTTCATAGATTTCAAGCTACTTTCACTGCGAAACACGTTATTTCGTTGAATTTCATCGTTTCATGAATGTTTCGTGAAATAACCATGATTTAGCGAAGATTTAGCTTAATTTTGATGTTTTCATAGGTTTCAAGCTACTTTCACTGCGAAACACGTTATTTCGTTGAATTTCATCGTTTCATGAATGTTTCGTGAAATAACCATGATTTAGCGAAGATTTAGCTTAATTTTGATGTTTTCATAGATTTCAAGCTACTTTCACTGCGAAACACGTTATTTCGTTGAATTTCAACGTTTCATGAATGTTTCGTGAAATAACCATGATTTAGCGAAGATTTAGCTTAATTTTGATGTTTTCATAGATTTCAAGCTACTTTCACTGCGAAACACGTTATTTCGTTGAATTTCATCGTTTCATGAATGTTTCGTAAAATAACCATGATTTAGCGAAGATTTAGCTTAATTTTGATGTTTTCATAGATTTCAAGCTACTTTCACTGCGAAACACGTTATTTCGTTGAATTTCATCGTTTCATGAATGTTTCGTGAAATAACCATGATTTAGCGAAGATTTAGCTTAATTTTGATGTATTCACAGATTTCAAGCTACTTTCACTGCGAAACACGTTATTTCGTTGAATTTCATCGTTTCATGAATGTTTCGTGAAATAACCATGATTTAGCGAAGATATAGCTTAATTTTGATGTATTCACAGATTTCAAGCTACTTTCACTGCGAAACACGTTATTTCGTTGAATTTCATCGTTTCATGAATGTTTCTTGAAATAACCATGATTTAGCGAAGATATAGCTTAATATTGATGTTTTTCACAGATTTCAAGCTACTTTCACTGCGAAACATGTTCTTTCGTTGAATTTCGTCGTTTAATGAACATTTCGTGAAATAACCATGATTTAGCGAAGTTTTAGCTTAATATTAATGTTTTTCACAGATTTCAAGCTACTTTCACTGCGAAACATGTTCTTTCGTTGAATTACATCGTTGCATGAATGTTTCCTGAAATAACCATAATTTAGCGAAGATTTAGCTTAATTTGGATGTTTTCATAGATTTCAAGCTACTTTCACTGCGAAACACGTTATTTCGTTGAATTTCAACGTTTCATGAGTGTTTCGTGAATAACCATGATTTAGCGAAGATTTAGCTTAATTTTGATGTTTTCATAGATTTCAAGCTACTTTCACTGCGAAACACGTTATTTCGTTGAATTTCAACGTTTCATGAATGTTTCGTGAAATAACCATGATTTAGCGAGATTGATTTAGTGAAGATTTAGCTTAATTTTGATGTTTTCATAGATTTCAAGCTACTTTCACTGCGAAACACGTCATTTCGTTGAATTTCATCGCTTCATGAATGTTTCGTAAAATAACCATGATTTAGCGAAGATTTAGCTTAATTTTGATGTATTCACAGATTACAAGCTACTTTCACTGCGAAACACGTTATTCCGTTGAATTTCATCGTTTCATGAATGTTTCGTAAAATAACAATGATTTAGCGAAGATTTAGCTTAATTTTGATGTATTCACAGATTTCAAGCTACTTTCAGTGCGAAACACGTTATTTCGTTGAATTTCATCGTTTCATGAATGTTTCGTGAAATAACCATGATTTAGCGAAGATATAGCTTAATATTGATGTTTTTCACAGATTTCAAGCTACTTTCACTGCGAAACATGTTCTTTCGTTGAATTTCGTCGTTTAATGAACATTTCGTGAAATAACCATGATTTAGCGAAGTTTTAGCTTAATATTAATGTTTTTCACAGATTTCAAGCTACTTTCACTGCGAAACATGTTCTTTCGTTGAATTTCATCGTTTCATGAATGTTTCCTGAAATAACCAAAATTTAGCGAAGATTTAGCTTAATTTAGATGTTTTCATAGATTTCAAGCTTCTTTCACTGCGAAACACGTTATTTCGTTGAATTTCAACGATTCATGAATGTTTCGTGACATAACCTTGATTTAGTGAAGATTTAGCTTAATTTTGATGTTTTCATAGATTTCAAGCTACTTTCACTGCGAAACACGTTATTTCGTTGAATTTCATCGATTCATGAATGTTTCGTAAAATAACCATGATTTAGCGAAGATTTAGCTTAATTTTGATGTTTTCACAGATTTCAAGCTACTTTCACTGCGAAACACGTTATTTCGTTGAATTTCATCGTTTCATGAATGTTTCGTAAAATAACCATGATTTAGCGAAGATTTAGCTTAATTTTGATGTATTTACAGATTTCAAGCTACTTTCACTGCGAAACACGTTATTTCGTTGAATTTCATCGTTTCATGAATGTTTCGTGAAGTAACCATGATTTAGCGAAGATTTAGCTTAATATTGATGTTTTTCACAGATTTCAAGCTACTTTCACTGCGAAACATGTTCTTTCGTTGAATTTCATCGTTTAATGAACATTTCGTGAAATAACCATGATTTAGCGAAGTTTTATATTAATATTAATGTTTTTCACAGATTTCAAGCTACTTTCACTGCGAAACATGTTCTTTCGTTGAATTTCATCGTTTCATGAATGTTTCCTGAAATAACCATAATTTAGCGAAGATTTAGCTTAATTTGGATGTTTTCATAGATTTCAAGCTACTTTCACTGCGAAACACGTTATTTCGTTGAATTTCAACGTTTCATGAATGTTTCGTGAAACAACCATTATTTAGCGAAGATTTAGCTTTTTTTGATGTTTTCATAGATTTCTAGCTTCTTTCACTGCGAAACACGTTATTTCGTTGAATTTCATCGTTTCATGAATGTTTCGTGAAATAACCATGATTTAGCGAAGATTTAGCTTAATTGTGATGTGTTTACAAATTTCAAGCTACTTTTACTGCGAAACACGTTATTTCGTTGAATTTCAACGTTTCATGAATGTTTCGTGAAATAACCATGATTTAGCGAAGATTTAGCTTAATATTGATGTTTTTCACAGATTTCAAGCTACTTTCACTGCGAAACATGTTCTTTCGTTGAATTTCATCGTTTAATGAACGTTTCGTGAAATATCCATTATTTAGCGAAGATTTAGCTTAATTATGATGTTTTCATCGATTTCAAGCTACTTTCACTGCGAAACACGTTATTTCGTTGAATTTCATCGTTTCATGAATGTTTTGTGAAATAACCATGATTTAGCGAAGATTTAGCTTAATTTTGATGTGTTTACAAATTTCAATCTACTCTCACTGCGAAACACGTTATTTCGTTGAATTTCAACGTTTCATGAATGTTTCGTGAAATAACCATGATTTAGCGAGGATTTAGCTGAATTTTGATGTTTTCATAGATTTCAAGCTACTTTCACTGCGAAACACGTTATTTCGTTGAATTTCAACGTTTCATGAATGTTTCGTGAAATAACCATGATTTAGCGAAGATTTAGCTTAATTTTGATGTTATCATAGATTTCAAGCTACTTTCACGGCGAAACACGTTATTTCGTTGAATTTCATCGTTTCATGAATGTTTCGTGAAATAACCATGATTTAGAGAAGATTTAGCTTAATATTAATGTTTTTCACAGATTTCAAGCTACTTTCACTTCGAAACATGTTCTTTCGTTGAATTTCATCGTTTCATGTATGTTTCGAGAAATAACCATTATTTAGCGAAGATTTAGCTTAATATTGATGTTTTCATCGATTTCAAGCTACTTTCACTGCGGAACACGTTATTTCGTTGAATTTCAACGTTTCATGAATGTTTCGTGAAATAACTATGATTTAGAGAATATTTAGCTTAATTTTGATGTGTTTACAAATTTCAATCTACTTTCACTGCGAAACACGTAATTTCGTTGAATTTCAACGTTTCATGAATGTTTCGTGAAATAACCATGATTTAGCGAAGATTTAGCTGAATTTTGATGTTTTCATAGATTTCAAGCTACTTTCACTGCGAAACACGTTATTTCGTTGAATTTCATCGTTTCATGAATGTTTCGTGAAATAACCATGATTTAGCCAAGATTTAGCTTAATATAAATGTTTTTCACAGATTTCATGCTACTTTCACTGCGAAACATGTTACTTCGTTGAATTTCATCGTTTCATGTATGTTTCGTGAAATAACCATTATTTAGCGAAGATTTAGCTTAATATTGATGTTTTCATCGATTTCAAGCTACTTTCACTGCGAAACACGTTATTTCGTTGAATTTCATCGATTCATGAATGTTTCATGAAATAACCATGATTTAGCGAAGATTTAGCTTCATTTGGATGTTTTCATAGATTTCAAGCTTCTTTCACTGCGAAACACGTTATTTCGTTGAATTTCAACGTTTCATGAATGTTTCTTGAAAAAACCATTATTTAGCGAAGATTTAGCTTTTTTTGATGTTTTCATAGATTTCAAGCTTCTTTCACTGCGAAACATGTTATTTCGTTGAATTTCATCGTTCCATGAATGTTTCATGAAATAACCAGGATTTAGCGAAGATTTAGACTAATTAAGATGTTTACATGGATAACTAGCTACTTTCACTGCGAAACACGTTATTTCGTTGAATTTCAACGTTTTATGAATGTTTTGTGAAATAGCCATGATTTAGCGAAGATTTAGCTTAATTTTGATGTTTTCACAAATTTCAAGCTACTTTCACTGTGAAACACGTTATTTCGTTGAATTTCAACGTTTCATGAATGTTTCGTGGAATAACCATGATTTAGAGAAGATTTAGCTTAATTTTGATGTTTTCATAGATTTCAAGCTACTTTCAGTGCGAAACACGTTATTTCGTTGAATTTCATCGTTTCATGAATGTTTCGTGAAATAACCATGATTAAGAGAGGATTTAGCTTAATTTTGATGTTTTCATAGATTTCAATCTACCTTCACTGCGAAACACGTTATTTCGTTGAATTTCATCGTTTCATGAATGTGTCGTGAAATAACCATGATTTAGCGAAGATTTAGCTTAATTTTGATGTGTTTACAAATTTCAAGCTACTTTCACTGCGAAACACGTTATTTCGTTGAATTTCATCGTTTCATGAATGTTTCGTGAAATAACCATGATTTAGCGAAGATTTAGCTTAATTTTGATGTTATCATAGATTTCAAGCTACTTTCACTGCGAAACACGTTATTTCGTTGAATTTCATCGTTTCATGAATGTTTTGTGAAATAAGCATGATTTAGCGAAGATTTAGCTTTTTTTGATGTTTTCATAGATTTCTAGCTTCTTTCACTGCGAAACACGTTATTTCGTTGAATTTCATCGTTTCATGAATGTTTCGTGAAATAACCATGATTTAGCGAAGATTTAGCTTAATTTTGATGTTTTCATAGATTTCAAGCTACTTTCACTGCGAAACACGTTATTTCGTTGAATTTCATCGTTTCATGAATGTTTCGTGAAATAACCATGATTTAGCGAAGATTTAGCTTAATTTTGTTGTTTTCATCGATTTCAAGCTACTTTCCCTGCGAAACACGTTATTTCGTTGAATTTCATCGCTTCATGAATGTTTCGTGAAATAACTATGATTAAGAGAGGATTTAGCTTAATTTTGATGTTTTCATAGATTTCAATCTACCTTCACTGCGAAACACGTTATTTCGTTGAATTTCATCGGTTCATGAATGTGTCGTGAAATAACCATGATTTAGCGAAGATTTAGCTTAATTTTGATGTGTTTACAAATTTCAAGCTACTTTCACTGCGAAACACATTATTTCGTTGAATTTCAACGTTTCATGAATGTTTCGTGAAATAACCATGATTTAGCGAAGATTTAGCTTAATTTTAATGTTTTTCACAGATTTCAAGCTACTTTCACTGCGGTACATGTTCTTTCGTTGAATTTCATCGTTTCATGAATGTTTCGTGAAACAACCATTATTTAGCGAAAATTTAGCTTAATTTTGATGTTTTCATCGATTTCAAGCTACTTTCACTGCGAAACAGGTTATTTCGTTGAATTTCATCGTTTCATGAATGTTTCATGAAATAACCATAATTTAGCGAAGATTTAGCTTAATTTGGATGTTTTCATAGATTTCAAGCTACTTTCACTGCGAAACACGTTATTTCGTTGAATTTCAACGTTTCATGAATGTTTCGTGAAACAACCATTATTTAGCGAAGATTTAGCTTTTTTTGATGTTTTCATAGATTTCAAGCTTCTTTCACTGCGAAACACGTTATTTCGTTGAATTTCATCGTTTCATGAATGTTTCGTGAAATAACCATGATTTAGCGAAGATTTAGCTTAATTTTGATGTATTCATAGATTTCAAGCTACTTTCACTGCGAAACACGTTATTTCGTTGAATTTCATCGTTTCATGAATGTTTCGTGAAATAACCATGATTTAGCGAAGATTTAGCTTAATTTTGATGTTTTCATAGATTTCAAGCTACTTTCACTGCGAAACACGTTATTTCGTTGAATTTCATCGCTTCATGAATGTTTCGTGAAATAACTATGATTTAGAGAAGATTTAGCTTAATTTTGATGTTTTCATAGATTTCAAGCTACCTTCACTGCGAAACACGTTATTTCGTTGAATTTCATCGGTTCATGAATGTTTCGTGAAATAACCATGATTTAGCGAAGATTTAGCTTAATTTTGATGTTTTCATAGATTTCAAGCTACTTTCACTGCGAAACACGTTATTTCGCTGAATTTCATCGTTTCTTGAATGTTTCGTGAAATAACCATGATTTAGCGAAGATTTAGCATAATTGTGATGTGTTTACAAATTTCAAGCAACTTTCACTGTGAAACACGTTATTTCGTTGAATTTCAACGTTTCATGAATGTTTCGTGAAATAGCCAGGATTTAGCGAAGATTTAGACTAATTAAGATGTTTTCATGGATAACTAGCTACTTTCACTGCTAACACGTTATTTCGTTGAATTTCAACGTTTCATGAATGTTTCGTGAAATAACTATGATTTAGAGAATATTTAGCTTAATTTTGATGTGTTTACAAATTTCAATCAACTTTCACTGCGAAACACGTTATTTCGTTGAATTTCAACGTTTCATGAATGTTTCGTGAAATAACCATGATTTAGCGAAGATTTAGCTGAATTTTGATGTTTTCATAGATTTCAAGCTACTTTCACTGCGAAACACGTTATTTCGTTGAATTTCAACGTTTCATGAATGTTTCGTGAAATAACCATGATTTAGCGAAGATTTAGCTTAATTTTGATGTTATCATAGATTTCAAGCTACTTTCACGGCGAAACACGTTATTTCGTTGAATTTCATCGTTTCATGAATGTTTCGTAAAATAACCATGATTTAGCGAAGATTTAGCTTAATTTTGATGTATTCACAGATTACAAGCTACTTTCACTGCGAAACACGTTATTCCGTTGTATTTCATCGTTTCATGAATGTTTCGTAAAATAACAATGATTTAGCGAAGATTTAGCTTAATTTTGATGTATTCACAGATTTCAAGCTACTTTCAGTGCGAAACACGTTATTTCGTTGAATTTCATCGTTTCATGAATGTTTCGTGAAATAACCATGATTTAGCGAAGATATAGCTTAATATTGATGTTTTTCACAGATTTCAAGCTACTTTCACTGCGAAACATGTTCTTTCGTTGAATTTCGTCGTTTAATGAACATTTCGTGAAATAACCATGATTTAGCGAAGTTTTAGCTTAATATTAATGTTTTTCACAGATTTCAAGCTACTTTCACTGCGAAACATGTTCTTTCGTTGAATTTCATCGTTTCATGAATGTTTCCTGAAATAACCAAAATTTAGCGAAGATTTAGCTTAATTTAGATGTTTTCATAGATTTCAAGCTTCTTTCACTGCGAAACACGTTATTTCGTTGAATTTCAACGATTCATGAATGTTTCGTGACATAACCTTGATTTAGTGAAGATTTAGCTTAATTTTGATGTTTTCATAGATTTCAAGCTACTTTCACTGCGAAACACGTCATTTCGTTGAATTTCATCGCTTCATGAATGTTTCGTAAAATAACCATGATTTAGCGAAGATTTAGCTTAATTTTGATGTATTCACAGATTTCAAGCTACTTTCACTGCGAAACACGTTATTTCGTTGAATTTCATCGTTTCATGAATGTTTCGTAAAATAACCATGATTTAGCGAAGATTTAGCTTAATTTTGATGTATTTACAGATTTCAAGCTACTTTCACTGCGAAACACGTTATTTCGTTGAATTTCATCGTTTCATGAATGTTTCGTGAAGTAACCATGATTTAGCGAAGATTTAGCTTAATATTGATGTTTTTCACAGATTTCAAGCTACTTTCACTGCGAAACATGTTCTTTCGTTGAATTTCATCGTTTAATGAACATTTCGTGAAATTACCATGATTTAGCGAAGTTTTATATTAATATTAATGTTTTTCACAGATTTCAAGCTACTTTCACTGCGAAACATGTTCTTTCGTTGAATTTCATCGTTTCATGAATGTTTCCTGAAATAACCATAATTTAGCGAAGATTTAGCTTAATTTGGATGTTTTCATAGATTTCAAGCTACTTTCACTGCGAAACACGTTATTTCGTTGAATTTCAACGTTTCATGAATGTTTCGTGAAACAACCATTATTTAGCGAAGTTTTAGCTTTTTTTGATGTTTTCATAGATTTCTAGCTTCTTTCACTGCGAAACACGTTATTTCGTTGAATTTCATCGTTTCATGAATGTTTCGTGAAATAACCATGATTTAGCGAAGATTTAGCTTAATTGTGATGTGTTTACAAATTTCAAGCTACTTTTACTGCGAAACACGTTATTTCGTTGAATTTCAACATTTCATGAATGTTTCGTGAAATAACCATGATTTAGCGAAGATTTAGCTCAATTATGATGTTTTCATAGATTTCAAGCTACTTTCACTGCGAAACACGTTATTTCGTTGAATTTCATCGTTTCATGAATATTTCGTGAAATAATCATGATTTAGCGAGGATTTAGCTTAATTTGGATGTATTCACAGATTTCAAGCTACTTTCACTGCGAAACACGTTATTTCGTTGAATTTCATCGTTTCATGAATGTTTCGTAAAATAACCATGATTTAGCGAAGATTTAGCTTAATTTTGATGTATTTACAGATTTCAAGCTACTTTCACTGCGAAACACGTTATTTCGTTGAATTTCATCGTTTCATGAATGTTTCGTGAAGTAACCATGATTTAGCGAAGATTTAGCTTAATATTGATGTTTTTCACAGATTTCAAGCTACTTTCACTGCGAAACATGTTCTTTCGTTGAATTTCATCGTTTAATGAACGTTTCGTGAAATATCCATTATTTAGCGAAGATTTAGCTTAATTATGATGTTTTCATCGATTTCAAGCTACTTTCACTGCGAAACACGTTATTTCGTTGAATTTCATCGTTTCATGAATGTTTCGTGAAATAACCATGATTTAGCGAAGATTTAGCTTAATTTTGATGTTTTCACAGATTTCAAGCTACTTTCACTGCGAAACACGTTATTTCGTTGAATTTCAACGTTTCATGAATGTTTCGTGAAATAACCATGATTTAGCGAAGATTTAGCTTAATTTTGATGTTTTCATAGATTTCAAGCTACTTTCACTGCGAAACACGTTATTTCGTTGAATTTCAATGTTTCATGAATGTTTCGTGAAATAACCATGATTTAGCGAAGAATTAGCTTAATTTTGATGTTATCATAGATATCAAGCTACTTTCACTGCGAAACACGTTATTTCGTTGAATTTCATCGTTTCATGAATGTTTCGTGAAATAACCATGATTTAGCGAAGATTTAGCTTAATTTTGTTGTTTTCATAGATTTCAAGCTACTTTCACTGCGAAACACGTTATTTCGTTGAATTTCATCGCTTCATGAATGTTTCGTGAAATAACTATGATTAAGAGAGGATTTAGCTTAATTTTGATGTTTTCATAGATTTCAATCTACCTTCACTGCGAAACACGTTATTTCGTTGAATTTCATCGGTTCATGAATGTGTCGTGAAATAACCATGATTTAGCGAAGATTTAGCTTAATTTTGATGTGTTTACAAATTTCAAGCTACTTTCACTGCGAAACACATTATTTCGTTGAATTTCAACGTTTCATGAATGTTTCGTGAAATAACCATGATTTAGCGAAGATTTAGCTTAATTTTAATGTTTTTCACAGATTTCAAGCTACTTTCACTGCGGTACATGTTCTTTCGTTGAATTTCATCGTTTCATGAATGTTTCGTGAAACAACCATTATTTAGCGAAAATTTAGCTTAATTTTGATGTTTTCATCGATTTCAAGCTACTTTCACTGCGAAAGAGGTTATTTCGTAGAATTTCATCGTTTCATGAATGTTTCGTGAAATAACTATGATTTAGAGAAGATTTAGCTTAATTTGGATGTTTTCATAGATTTCAAGCTACTTTCACTGCGAAACACGTTATTTCGTTGAATTTCAACGTTTCATGAATGTTTCGTGAAACAACCATTATTTATCGAAGATTTAGCTTTTTTTGATGTTTTCATAAATTTCTAGCTTCTTTCACTGCGAAACACGTTATTTCGTTGAATTTCATCGTTTCATGAATGTTTCGTGAAATAACCATGATTTAGCGAAGATTTAGCTTAATTTCGATGTATTCATAGATTCCAAGCAACTTTCACTGCGAAACACGTTATTTCGTTGAATTTCATCGTTTCATGAATGTTTCGTGAAATAACCATGATTTAGCGAAGATTTAGCTTAATTTTGTTGTTTTCATCGATTTCAAGCTACTTTCACTGCGAAACACGTTATTTCGTTGAATTTCATCGCTTCATGAATGTTTCGTGAAATAACTATGATTTAGAGAAGATTTAGCTTAATTTTGATGTTTTCATAGATTTCAAGCTACCTTCACTGCGAAACACGTTATTTCGTTGAATTTCATCGGTTCATGAATGTTTCGTGAAATAACCATGATTTAGCGAAGATTTAGCTTAATTTTGATGTTTTCATAGATTTCAAGCTACTTTCACTGCGAAACACGTTATTTCGCTGAATTTCATCGTTTCTGGAATGTTTCGTGAAATAACCATGATTTAGCGAAGATTTAGCATAATTGTGATGTGTTTACAAATTTCAAGCAACTTTCACTGTGAAACACGTTATTTCGTTGAATTTCAACGTTTCATGAATGTTTCGTGAAATAGCCAGGATTTAGCGAAGATTTAGACTAATTAAGATGTTTTCATGGATAACTAGCTACTTTCACTGCGTAACACGTTATTTCGTTGAATTTCAACGTTTCATGAATGTTTCGTGAAATAACTATGATTTAGAGAATATTTAGCTTAATTTTGATGTGTTTACAAATTTCAATCAACTTTCACTGCGAAACACGTTATTTCGTTGAATTTCAACGTTTCATGAATGTTTCGTGAAATAACCATGATTTAGCGAATATTTAGCTGAATTTTGATGTTTTCATAGATTTCAAGCTACTTTCACTGCGAAACACGTTATTTCGTTGAATTTCAACGTTTCATGAATGTTTCGTGAAATAAGCATGATTTAGCGAAGATTTAGCTTAATTTTGATGTTATCATAGATTTCAAGCTACTTTCACGGCGAAACACGTTATTTCGTTGAATTTCATCGTTTCATGAATGTTTCGTGAAATAACCATGATTTAGCGAAGATTTAGCTTAATATTAATGTTTTTCACAGATTTCAAGCTACTTTCACTGCGAAACATGTTCTTTCGTTGAATTTCATCGTTTCATGTATGTTTCGTGAAATAACCATTATTTAGCGAAGATTTAGCTTAATATTGATGTTTTCATCCATTTCAAGCTACTTTCACTGCGAAACACGTTATTTCGTTGAATTTCATCGTTTCATGAATGTTTCATGAAATAACCATGATTTAGCGAAGATTTAGCTTCATTTGGATGTTTTCATAGATTTCAAGCTTCTTTCACTGCGAAACACGTTATTTCGTTGAATTTCAACGTTTCATGAATGTTTCTTGAAAAAACCATTATTTAGCGAAGATTTAGCTTTTTTTGATGTTTTCATAGGTTACAAGCTTCATTCACTGCGAAACACGTTATTTCGTTGAATTTCATCGTTCCATGAATTTTTCATGAAATAACCAGGATTTAGCGAAGATCTTGACTAATTAAGATGTTTACATGGATAACTAGCTACTTTCACTGCGAAACACGTTATTTCGTTGAATTTCAACGTTTTATGAATGTTTTGTGAAATAGCCATGATTTAGCGAAGATTTAGCTTTATTTTGATGTTTTCACAAATTTCAAGCTACTTTCACTGTGAAACACGTTATTTCGTTGAATTTCAACGTTTCATGAATGTTTCGTGGAATAACCATGATTTAGAGAAGATTTAGCTTAATTTTGATGTTTTCATAGATTTCAAGCTACTTTCAGTGCGAAACATGTTATTTCGTTGAATTTCATCGCTTCATGAATGTTTCGTGAAATAACTATGATTAAGAGAGGATTTAGCTTAATTTTGATGTTTTCATAGATTACAATCTACCTTCACTGCGAAACACGTTATTTCGTTGAATTTCATCGTTTCATGAATGTTTCGTGAAATAACCATGATTTAGCGAAGATTTAGCTTAATTTCGATGTATTCATAGATTCCAAGCTACTTTCACTGCGAAACACGTTATCTTCGTTGAATTTCATCGTTTCATGAATGTTTCGTGAAATAATCGATCAGCGTGACCATCAAGCTTAATTATGACGTGCTTTACAAATTTCAAGCTACTTTCACTGGGAAACACGTTATTTCGTTGAATTTCAACGTTTCATGAATGTTTTGTGAAATAACCATGATTTATAGAAGACTCAGCTTAATTTTGATGTTTTCATAGATTTAGAGGCTACTTTCACTACGAAACATGTTACTCCGTTGTTGAATTTCATCTTTTCACTGATGTGCTCGTGAAATAACCATGATTTAGTGAAGCATCAGCTGCAATTCTGTATGCGTCACAAATTTCAAGCTACTTTCACTGCGAAACACATTATTTCGTTGAATTTCAACGTTTCATGAATGTTTCGTGAAATAACCATGATTTAGCGAAGATTTAGCTTAAACTTCGAATTTTAAGATTTCAAGCTACTTTCACTGCGAAACACGTTATTTCGTTGAATTTCATCGTTTCATGAATGTTTCGTGAAATAACCATGATTTAGCGAAGTTTTAGCTTAATTTTAATGTTTTTCACAGATTTCAAGCTACTTTCACTGCGGTACATGTTCTTTCGTTGAATTTCATCGTTTCATGAATGTTTCATGAAATATCCATAATTTAGCGAAGATTTAGCTTAATTTGGATGTTTTCATAGATTTCAAGCTACTTTCACTGCGAAACACGTTATTTCGTTGAAATTCAACGTTTCATGAATGTTTCGTGAAACAACCATTATTAAGCGAAGATTTAGCTTTTTTTGATGTTTTCATAGATTTCTAGTTTCTTTCAATGCGAAACACGTTATTTCGTTGAATTTCATCGTTTCATGAATGTTTCGTGAAATAACCATGATTTAGCGAAGATTTAGCTTAATTTTGATGTATTCATAGATTACAAGCTACTTTCACTGCGATACACGTTATTTCGTTGAATATCATCGTTTCATGAATGTTTCGTGAAATAACCATGATTTAGCGAAGATTTAGCTTAATTTTGTTGTTTTCATCGATTTCAAGCCCCTTTCCCTGCGAAACACGTTATTTCGTTGAATTTCATCGTTTCATGAATGTTTTGTGAAATAACCATGATTTAGCGAAGATTTAGCTCAATTTTGAAGTATTCATAGATTCCAAGCTACTTTCACTGCGAAACACGTTATTTCGTTGAATTTCATCGCTTCATGAATGTTTCTTGAAATAACCATGATTTAGCGAAGATTTAGCATAATTTTGATGTTTTCATAGATTTCAAGCTACTTTCACTGCGAAACACGTTATTTCGCTGAATTTCATCGTTTCTTGAATGTTTCGTGAAATAACCATGATTTAGCGAAGCTTAATTGTGATGCGTTTACAAATTTCAAGCAATTTTCACTGGAAACACGGCTGACATTTTCGTTGAATTTCATCGTTTCATGATTGTTTCGTGAAATAACCATGATTTAGCGAAGATTTAGCTTAATTTTGATGTTTTCGTAGATATCAAGCTACTTTCACTGCGAAACACGTTATTTCGATGTGTTTCACCGTTTCATGAATGTTTCGTAAATAACCATGATTTAGCGAAGATATAGCTTAATTTTGATGTATTCATAGATATCAAGCTACTTTCACTGCGAAACACGTTATTTCGTTGAATTTCAACGTTTCATGAATGTTTCGTGAAATAACCATGTATTAGTGAAGTATCAGCTGTAATTTTGATGTTTTTTAAAGGACATTGAAGCTACTTTCACTGCGAACACGCTTACTCCGTTGAATCTTCATCTTTCATGAATGTGCTTGTGAAATAATCGGTATGATCAGCGAAGATTTAGCTTAATTTTGACGCGTTTATAAATTTCAAGCTACTTTCACTGCGAAGCACATCACTCCGTTGAATTTCAACGTTTCATGAATGTTTCGTGAATAACCATGATTTAGAGAAGATTTAGCTTAATTTTGTTGTCTTCATAGAATTCAGGCTACTTTCACTGCGAAATACGTTACCTCCGCTTGAATTTCATCGCTTCATGAATGTTTCGTGAAATAACTGTGATTTAGAGAAGATTTAGCTTAATTTTGATTTGTTTACAAATTTCAAGCTACTTTTACTGCGAAACACGTTATTTCGTTGAATTTCAACGTTTCATGAATGTTTCGTGAAATAACCATGATTTAGCGAAGATTTAGCTTAATTTTAATGTTATGGTAGATTTCAAGCTGCTTTCACTGCGAAACACGTTATTTCGTTGAACTTCATCGCTTCATGAATGTTTCGTGAAAAAACCATGATTTAGCGAAGATTTAGCTTAATTTTGATGTTATCATAGATTTCAAGCTACTTTCACTGCGAAACACGTTATTTCGTTGAATTTCATCGTTTCATGAATGTTTTGTGAAATAAGCATGATTTAGCGAAGATTTTGCTTAATTTTGATGTGTTTACAAATTTCAAGCTACTTTCACTGCGAAACACGTTATTACGTTGAATTTCAACGTTTCATGAATGTTTCGTGAAATAACAATGATATAGCGAAGATTTAGCTTAATATTAATGTTTTTCACTGATTTCAAGCTACTTTCACTGCGAAACATGTTCTTTCGTTGGATTTCATCGTTTCATGAATGTTTCGTGAATTAACCATGATTTAGCGAAGATTTAGCTTAATCTTGATGTTTTCACAGATTTCAAGCTACTTTCACTGCGAAACACGTTATTTCGTTGAATTTAATCTGATGTGTTTACAAATTTCAAGCTACTTTCACTGGGAAACACGTTATTTCGTTGAATTTCAACGTTTCATGAATGTTTCGTGAAATAACCATGATTTATAGAAGATTTAGCTTAATTTTGATGTTTTCATAGATTTGAAGCTACTTTCACTACGAAACACGTTATTTCGTTGAATTTCATCTTTTCATGAATGTGTCGTGAAATAACCATGATTTAGCGAAGATTTAGCTTAATTTTGATGTGTTTACAAATTTCAAGCTACTTTCACTGCGAAACACATTATTTCGTTGAATTTCAACGTTTCATGAATGTTTCGTGAAATAACCATGATTTAGCGAAGATTTAGCTTAACTTTGATGTTTCCACAGATTTCAAGCTACTTTCACTGCGAAACACGTTATTTCGTTGAATTTCATCGTTTCATGAATGTTTCGTGAAATAACCATGATTTAGCGAAGTTTTAGCTTAATTTTAATGTTTTTCACAGATTTCAAGCTACTTTCACTGCGGTACATGTTCTTTCGTTGAATTTCATCGTTTCATGAATGTTTCATGAAATATCCATAATTTAGCGAAGATTTAGCTTAATTTGGATGTTTTCATAGATTTCAAGCTACTTTCACTGCGAAACACGTTATTTCGTTGAAATTCAACGTTTCATGAATGTTTCGTGAAACAACCATTATTTAGCGAAGATTTAGCTTTTTTTGATGTTTTCATAGATTTCTAGTTTCTTTCAATGCGAAACACGTTATTTCGTTGAATTTCATCGTTTCATGAATGTTTCGTGAAATAACCATGATTTAGCGAAGATTTAGCTTAATTTTGATGTATTCATAGATTCCAAGCTACTTTCACTGCGAAACACGTTATTTCGTTGAATATCATCGTTTCATGAATGTTTCGTGAAATAACCATGATTTAGCGAAGATTTAGCTTAATTTTGTTGTTTTCATCGATTTCAAGCCACTTTCCCTGCGAAACACGTTATTTCGTTGAATTTCATCGTTTCATGAATGTTTTGTGAAATAACCATGATTTAGCGAAGATTTAGCTCAATTTTGAAGTATTCATAGATTCCAAGCTACTTTCACTGCGAAACACGTTATTTCGTTGAATTTCATCGCTTCATGAATGTTTCTTGAAATAACCATGATTTAGCGAAGATTTAGCATAATTTTGATGTTTTCATAGATTTCAAGCTACTTTCACTGCGAAACACGTTATTTCGCTGAATTTCATCGTTTCTTGAATGTTTCGTGAAATAACCATGATTTAGCGAAGATTTAGCTTAATTGTGATGTGTTTACAAATTTCAAGCAACTTTCACTGGGAAACACGTTATTTCGTTGAATTTCAACGTTTCATGAATGTTTCGTAAATAACCATGATTTAGCGAAGATTTAGCTTAATTTTGATGTTTTCATAGATTTCAAGCTACTTTCACTGCGAAACACGTTATTTCGTTGAATTTCATCGTTTCATGAATGTTTCGTGAAATAACCATGATTTAGCGATGATTTAGCTTAATTGTGATGTGTTTACAAATTTCAAGCTACTTTCACTGGGAAACACGTTATTTCGTTGAATTTCAACGTTTCATGAATGTTTCGTGAAATAACCATGATTTAGCGAAGATTTAGCTTAATTTTGATGTTTTCATAGATTTGAAGCTACTTTCACTGCGAAACACGTTATTTCGTTGAATTTCATCTTTTCATGAATGTGTCGTGAAATAACCATGATTTAGCGAAGATTTAGCTTAATTTTGATGTGTTTACAAATTTCAAGCTACTTTCACTGCGAAACACATTATTTCGTTGAATTTCAACGTTTCATGAATGTTTCGTGGAATAACCATTATTTAGAGAAGATTTAGCTTAATTTTGTTGTTTTCATAGAATTCAGGCTACTTTCAATGCGAAACACGTTATTTCGTTGAATTTCATCGTTTCATGAATGTTTCGTGAAATAACTGTGATTTAGAGAAGATTTAGCTTAATTTTGATTTGTTTACAAATTTCAAGCTACTTTTACTGCGAAACACGTTATTTCGTTGAATTTCAACGTTTCATGAATGTTTCGTGAAATAACCATGATTTAGCGAAGATTTAGATTAATTTTTTATGTTATGGTAGATTTCAAGCTGCTTTCACTGCGAAACACGTTATTTCGTTGAATTTCATCGCTTCATGAATGTTTCGTGAAATAACCGTGATTTAGCGAAGATTTAGCTTAATTTTGATGTTATCATAGATTTCAAGCTACTTTCACTGCGAAACACGTTATTTCGTTGAATTTCATCGTTTCATGAATGTTTTGTGAAATAAGCATGATTTAGCGAAGATTTTGCTGAATTTTGATGTGTTTACAAATTTCAAGCTACTTTCACTGCGAAACACGTTATTACGTTGAATTTCAACGTTTCATGAATGTTTCGTGAAATAACAATGATTTAGCGAAGATTTAGCTTAATATTAATGTTTTTCACTGATTTCAAGCTACTTTCACTGCGAAACATGTTCTTTCGTTGGATTTCATCGTTTCATGAATGTTTCGAGAATTAACCATGATTTAGCGAAGATTTAGCTTAATCTTGATGTTTTCGTAGATTTCAAGCTACTTTCACTGCGAAACACGTTATTTCGTTGAATTTAATCGGTTCATGAATGTTTTGTGAAATAACCATGATTTAGAGAAGATTTAGCTTAATTTTGATGTTTTCATAGATTTCAAGCTACTTTCACTGCGAAACACGTTATTTCGTTGAATTTCATCGCTTCATGAACGTTTCGTGAAATAACTATGATTTAGAGAAGATTTAGCTTAATTTTGATGTTTTCATAGATTTCAAGCTACCTTCACTGCGAAACAAGTTATTTCGTTGAATTTCATCGTTTCATGAGTGTTTCGTGAAATAACCATGATTTAGCGAAGATTTAGCCTAATTTTGATGTGTTTACAAATTTCAAGCTACTTTCACTGCGAAACACGTTATTTCGTTGAATTTCAACGATTCATGAATGTTTCGTGAAATAACCATGATTTAGCAAAGATTTAGCTTAATTTTGATGTTTTCATAGATAACAAGCTACTTTCACTGCGAAACACGTTATTTCGTTGAATTTCATCGCTTCACGAATGTTTCGTGAAATAACCATGATTTAGCGAAGATTTAGCTTAATTTTGATGTTTTCATAGATTTCAAGCTTCTTTCACTGCGAATCACGTTATTTCGTTGAATTTCATCGTTCCATGAATGTTTCGTGAAATAACCAGGATTTAGCGAAGATTTAGACTAATTAAGATGTTTTCATGGATAACTAGCTACTTTCACTGCGAAACACGTTATTTCGTTGAATTTCATCGCTTCATGAATGTTTCGTGAAATAACTATGATTTAGAGAAGATTTAGCTTAATTTTGATGATTTCATAGATTTCAAGCAACCTTCACTGCGGAACACGTTATTTCTTTGAATTTCATCGGTTCATGAATGTTTCGTGAAATAACCATGATTTAGCGAAGATTTTGCTTAATTTTGATGTTTTCATAGATTTCAAGCTACTTTCACTGCGAAACACGTTATTTCGCTGAATTTCATCGTTTCTTGAATGTTTCGTGAAATAACCATGATTTAGCGAAGATTTAGCTTCATTGTGATGTGTTTACAAATTTCAAGCAACTTTCACTGGGAAACACGTTATTTCGTTGAATTTCAACGTTTCATGATTGTTTCGTGAAATAACCATGATTTAGCGAAGATTTAGCTTAATTTTGATGTTTTCATAGATTTGAAGCTACTTTCACTGCGAAACACGTTATTTCGTTGAATTTCATCCTATCATGAATGTTTCGTGAAATAACCATGATTTAGCGAAGATTTTGCTTAATTTTGATGTTTTCATAGATTTCAAGCTACTTTCACTGCGAAACACGTTATTTCGCTGAATTTCATCGTTTCTTGAACGTTTCGTGAAATAACCATGATTTAGCGAAGATTTAGCTTAATTGTGATGTGTTTACAAATTTCAAGCAACTTTCACTGGGAAACACGTTATTTCGTTGAATTTCAACGTTTCATGAATGTTTCGTGGAATAACCATGATTTAGAGTAGATTTAGCTTAATTTTGTTGTTTTCATAGATTTCAGGCTACTTTCACTGCGAAACACGTTATTTCGTTGAATTTCATCGCTTCATGAATGTTTCGTGAAATAACTGTGATTTAGAGATGATTTAGCTTAATTTTGATTTGTTTACAAATTTCAAGCTACTTTTACTGCGAAACACGTTATTTCGTTGAATTTCTACGTTTCATGAATGTTTCGTGAAATAACCATGATTTAGCGAAGATTTAGCTTAATTTTAATGTTATGGTAGATTTCAAGCTGCTTTCATTGCGAAACACGTTATTTCGTTGAATTTCATCGCTTCATGAATGTTTCGTGAAATAACCATGATTTAGCGAAGATTTAGCTTAATTTTGATGTTATCATAGATTTCATGCTACTTTCACTGCGAAACACGTTATTTCGTTGAATTTCATCGTTTCATGAATGTTTTGTGAAATAAGCATGATTTAGCGAAGATTTTGCTTAATTTTGATGTTTTCATAGATTTCAAGCTACTTTCACTGCGAAACACGTTATTTCGTTGAATTTCATCGTTTCATGAATGTTTCGTGAAATAACCATGATTTAGCGATGATTTAGCTTAATTGTGATGTGTTTACAAATTTCAAGCTACTTTCACTGGGAAACACGTTATTTCGTTGAATTTCAACGTTTCATGAATATTTCGTGAAATAACCATGATTTAAAGAAGATTTAGCTTAATTTTGATGTTTTCATAGATTTGAAGCTACTTTCACTGCGAAACACGTTATTTCGTTGAATTTCATCTTTTCATGAATGTGTCGTGAAATAACCATGATTTAGCGAAGATTTAGCTTAATTTTGATGTGTTTACAAATTTCAAGCTACTTTCACTGCGAAACACATTATTTCGTTGAATTTCAACGTTTCATGAATGTTTCGTGGAATAACCATGATTTAGAGAAGATTTAGCTTAATTTTGTTGTTTTCATAGAATTCAGGCTACTTTCACTGCGAAACACGTTATTTCGTTGAATTTCATCGCTTCATGAATGTTTCGTGAAATAACTGTGATTTAGAGAAGATTTAGCTTAATTTTGATTTGTTTACAAATTTCAAGCTACTTTTACTGCGAAACACGTTATTTCGTTGAATTTCAACGTTTCATGAATGTTTCGTGAAATAACCATGATTTAGCGAAGATTTAGATTAATTTTTTATGTTATGGTAGATTTCAAGCTGCTTTCACTGCGAAACACGTTATTTCGTTGAATTTCATCGCTTCATGAATGTTTCGTGAAATAACCGTGATTTAGCGAAGATTTAGCTTAATTTTGATGTTATCATAGATTTCAAGCTACTTTCACTGCGAAACACGTTATTTCGTTGAATTTCATCGTTTCATGAATGTTTTGTGAAATAAGCATGATTTAGCGAAGATTTTGCTTAATTTTGATGTGTTTACAAATTTCAAGCTACTTTCACTGCGAAACACGTTATTACGTTGAATTTCAACGTTTCATGAATGTTTCGTGAAATAACAATGATTTAGCGAAGATTTAGCTTAATATTAATGTTTTTCACTGATTTCAAGCTACTTTCACTGCGAAACATGTTCTTTCGTTGGATTTCATCGTTTCACGAATGTTTCGTGAATTAACCATGATTTAGCGAAGATTTAGCTTAATCTTGATGTTTTCACAGATTTCAAGCTACTTTCACTGCGAAACACGTTATTTCGTTGAATTTAATCGGTTCATGAACGTTTTGCTGATAACTTGACCATCAGAAAGGATCAGCTTAATTTTGATGTTTTCATAGATTTCAAGTTATGTTCACTGCGAAATACGCCTACTTCCGTTGAATTTCATTGTTTCGTGAAATAACTATGATTTAGAGAAGATTTAGCTTAATTTTGATGTTTTCATAGATTTCAAGCTACCTTCACTGCGAAACACGTTATTTCGTTGAATTTCATCGTTTCATGAGTGTTTCGTGAAATAACCATGATTTAGCGAAGATTTAGCCTAATTTTGATGTTTTCATTGATTTCAAGCTACCTTCACTGCGAAACAAGTTATTTCGTTAAATTTCATCGTTTCATGAGTGTTTCGTGAAATAACCATGATTTAGCGAAGATTTAGCCTAATTTTGATGTGTTTACAAATTTCAAGCTACTTTCACTGCGAAACACGTTATTTCGTTGAATTTCAACGATTCATGAATGTTTCGTGAAATAACCATGATTTAGCAAAGATTTAGCTTAATTTTGATGTTTTCATAGATAACAAGCTACTTTCACTGCGAAACACGTTATTTCGTTGAATTTCATCGCTTCATGAATGTTTCGTGAAATAACCATGATTTAGCGAAGATTTAGCTTAATTTTGATATTTTCATAGATTTCAAGCTTCTTTCACTGCGAATCACGTTATTTCGTTGAATTTCATCGTTCCATGAATGTTTCGTGAAATAACCAGGATTTAGCGAAGATTTAGACTAATTAAGATGTTTTCATGGATAACTAGCTACTTTCACTGCGAAACACGTTATTTCGTTGAATTTCATCGCTTCATGAATGTTTCGTGAAATAACTATGATTTAGAGAAGATTTAGCTTAATTTTGATGATTTCATAGTTTCAAGCAACCTTCACTGCGAAACACGTTATTTCTTTGAATTTCATCGGTTCATGAATGTTTCGTGAAATAACCATGATTTAGCGAAGATTTTGCTTAATTTTGATGTTTTCATAGATTTCAAGCTACTTTCACTGCGAAACACGTTATTTCGCTGAATTTCATCGTTTCCTGAATGTTTCGTGAAATAACCATGATTTAGCGAAGATTTAGCTTCATTGTGATGTGTTTACAAATTTCAAGCAACTTTCACTGGGAAACACGTTATTTCGTTGAATTTCAACGTTTCATGAATGTTTCGTGAAATAACCATGATTTAGCGAAGATTTAGCTTAATTTTGATGTTTTCATAGATTTGAAGCTACTTTCACTGCGAAACACGTAATTTCGTTGAATTTCATCCTATCATGAATGTTTCGTGAAATAACCATGATTTAGCGAAGATTTTGCTTAATTTTGATGTTTTCATAGATTTCAAGCTACTTTCACTGCGAAACACGTTATTTCGCTGAATTTCATCGTTTCTTGAATGTTTCGTGAAATAACCATGATTTAGCGAAGATTTAGCTTAATTGTGATGTGTTTACAAATTTCAAGCAACTTTCACTGGGAAACACGTTATTTCGTTGAATTTCAACGTTTCATGAAAGTTTCGTGGAATAACCATGATTTAGAGAAGATTTAGCTTAATTTTGTTGTTTTCATAGATTTCAGGCTACTTTCACTGCGAAACACGTTATTTCGTTGAATTTCATCGCTTCATGAATGTTTCGTGAAATAACTGTGATTTAGAGAAGATTTAGCTTAATTTTGATTTGTTTACAAATTTCAAGCTACTTTTACTGCGAAACACGTTATTTCGTTGAATTTCAACGTTTCATGAATGTTTCGTGAAATAATCATGATTTAGCGAAGATGTAGATTAATTTTAATGTTATGGTAGATTTCAAGCTGCTTTCACTGCGAAACACGTTATTTCTTTGAATTTCATCGCTTCATGAATGTTTCGTGAAATAACCATGATTTAGCGAAGATTTAGCTTAATTTTGATGTTATCATAGATTTCAAGCTACTTTCACTGCGAAACACGTTATTTCGTTGAATTTCATCGTTTCATGAATGTTTTGTGAAATCAGCATGATTTAGCGAAGATTTTGCTTAATTTTGATGTGTTTACAAATTTCAAGCTACTTTCACTGCGAAACACGTTATTACGTTGAATTTCAACGTTTCATGAATGTTTCGTGAAATAACAATGATTTAGCGAAGATTTAGCTTAATATTAATGTTTTTCACTGATTTCAAGCTACTTTCACTGCGAAACATGTTCTTTCGTTGGATTTCATCGTTTCATGAATGTTTCGTGAATTAACCATGATTTAGCGAAGATTTAGCTTAATCTTGATGTTTTCACAGATTTCAAGCTACTTTCACTGCGAAACACGTTATTTCGTTGAATTTAATCGGTTCATGAATGTTTTGTGAAATAACCATGATTTAGAGAAGATTTAGCTTAATTTTGATGTTTTCATAGATTTCAAGCTACTTTCACTGCGAAACACGTTATTTCGTTGAATTTCATCGCTTCATGAATGTTTCGTGAAATAACTATGATTTAGAGAAGATTTAGCTTAATTTTGATGTTTTCATAGATTTCAAGCTACCTTCACTGCGAAACACGTTATTTCGTTGAATTTCATCGTTTCATGAATGTTTCGTGAAATAACCATGATTTAGTGAAGATTTAGTCTAATTTTGATGTTTTCATATGTTTCAATCTACTTTCACTGCGAAACACGTTATTTCGTTGAATTTCATCGTTTCATGAATGTTTCGTGAAATAACCATGATTTAGCAAAGATTTAGCTTAATTTTGATGTTTTCATAGATATCAAGCTACTTTCACTGCGAAACACGTTATTTCGTTGAATTTCAACGTTTCATGAATGTTTCGTGAAATAACCATGATTTAGCGAAGATTTAGCTTAATTTTGATGTTTTCATAGATTTCAAGCTACTTTCACTGCGAAACACGTTATTTCGTTGAATTTCATCGCTTCATGAATGTTTCGTGAAATAACCATGATTTAGCGAAGATTTAGCTTAATTTTGATGTTTTCATAGATTTCAAGCTACCTTCACTGCGAAACACGTTATTTCGTTGAATTTCATCGGTTCATGAATGTTTCGTGAAATAACCATGATTTAGCGAAGATTTAGCTTAATTTTGATGTTTTCATAGATTTCAAGCTACTTTCACTGCGAAACACGTTATTTCGTTGAATTACATCGTTTCATGAATGTTTCGTGAAATAACCATGATTTAGGGAAGATTTAGCTTAATTGTGAATTTTATCGTTTCATGAGTGTTTCGTGAAATAACCATTATTTAGCGAAGATTTAGCTTAATTTTGATGTGTTTACAAATTTCAAGCTACTTTCACTGCGAAACACGTTATTTCGTTGAATTTCAACGTTTCATGAATGTTTCGTGAAATAACCATGATTTAGCAAAGATTTAGCTTAATTTTGATATTTTCATAGATATCAAGCTACTTTCACTGCGAAACACGTTATTTCGTTGAATTTCATCGCTTCATGAATGTTTCGTGAAATAACCATGATTTAGCGATGATTTAACTTAATTTTGATGTTTTCATAGACTTCAAGCTACTTTCACTGCGAAACACGTTATTTCGTTGAATTTCATCGTTTCATGAATGTTTCGTGAAATTATCATGATTTAGCGAAGATTTAGATTAGTTTTGATGTTTTCACAGATTTCAAGCTACTTTCACTGCGAAACACCTTATTACGTTGAATTTCAACGTTTCATGAATGTTTCATGAAATAACCATGATTTAACGAAGATTTAGCTTAATTTTGATGTTTTCAGAGATTTCAAGCTTCTTTCACTACGAAACACGTTATTTCGTTGAATTTCATCGTTTCATGAATGTTTCGTGAAATAACCATGATTTAGCAAAGAGTTAGCTTAATTTTGATGTTTTCATAGATTTCAAGCTACTTTCACTGCGAAACACGTTATTTCGTTGAATTTCATCGCTTCATGAATGTTTCGTGAAATAACCATGATTTAGCGAAGATTTAGCTTAATTTTGTAGTTTTCATAGACTTCAAGCTACTCTCACTGCGAAACACGTTATTTCGTTGAATTTCATCGCTTCATGAATGTTTCGTGAAATAACCATGATTTATCGAAGATTTAGCTTAATTTTGATGTTTTCATAGACTTCAAGCTACTTTCACTGCGAAACACGTTATTTCGTTGAATTTCATCGTTTTATGAATGTTTCGTGAAATAACCATGATTTAGCGAAGATTTAGCTTAATTTTGATGTTTTCACAGATTTCAAGCTACTTTAACTGTGAAACACGTTATTTCGTTGAATTTCATCGCTTCATGAATGTTTCGTGAAATAACCATGATTTGGCGAAGATTTAGCTTAATTTTGATGTTTACACAGATTTCAAGCTTCTTTCCCTGCGAAACACCTTATTACGTTGAATTCCATCGTTTTATGAATGTTTCGTGAAATAACCATGATTTAGCGAAGATTAACTTAATTTTGATGTTTTCATAGATATCAAGCTACTTTCACTGCGAAACACGTTATTTCGTTGAATTTCAACGTTTCATGAATGTTTCTTGAAATAACCATGATTTAGCGAAGATTTAGCTTAATTTTGATGTTTTCATAGATTTAAAGCTACTTTCACTGCGAAACACGTTATTTCGTTGAATTTCAACGTTTCATGAATGTTTCGTGAAATAGCCGTGATTTAGCGAAGATTTAACTTAATTTTGATGTTTTCATAGATTTCAAGCTACTTTCACGGCGAAACACGTTATTTCGTTGAATTACATCGTTTCATGAATGTTTCGTGAAATAACCATGATTTAGCGAAGATTTAGCTTAATTGTGATGTGTTTACAAATTTCAAGCTACTTTCACTGGGAAACACGTTATTTCGTTGAATTTCATCGCTTCATGAATGTTTCGTGAAATAACCATGATTTGGCGAAGATTTAGCTTAATTTTGATGTTTACACAGATTTCAAGCTTCTTTCCCTGCGGAACACCTTATTACGTTGAATTCCATCGTTTCATGAATGTTTCGTGAAATAACCATGATTTGGCGAAGATTTAGCTTAATTTTGATGTTTTCATAGATATCAAGCTACTTTAACTGCGAAACACGTTATTTCGTTGAATTTCAACGTTTCATGAATGTTTCGTGAAATAACCATGATTTAGCGAAGATTTAGCTTAATTGTGATGTGTTTACAAATTTCAAGCTACTTTCACTGGGAAACACGTTATTTCGTTGAATTTCAACGTTTCATGAATGTTTCGTGATATAACCATGATTTAGCGAAGATTTAGCTTAATTTTGATGTTTTCATAGATTTGAAGCTACTTTCACTGCGAAACACGTTATTTCGTTGAATTTCATCGCTTCATTAATGTTTCGTGAAATAACCATGATTTAGCGAAGATTTAGCTTAATTTTGATTTATTTCATAGACTGCAAGCTACTTTCACTGCGAATCACGTTATTTCGTTGAATTTCATCGTTTCATGAATGTTCGTAAAATAACCATGATTTAGCGAAGATTTAGATTAGTTTTGATGTTTTCACAGATTTCAAGCTACTTTCACTGCGAAACATGTTATTTCGTTGAATTTCATCGTTTTATGAATGTTTCGTGAAATAACCATGATTTAGCGATGATTTAGCTTAATTTTGATGTTTTCATAGATATCAAGCTACTTTCACTGCGAAACACGTTATTTCGTTGAATTTCATCGTTTCATGAATGTTTTGTGAAATAACCATGATCAGCAAAGATTTAGCTTAATTTTGATGTTTTCATAGATTTGAAGCTACTTTCATCGCTAAATATGTTATTTCGTTGTATTTTCATCGCTTCGTGAAAGTTTCGCGAAATAACCATGATTAGCGAAGATTTAGCTTAATTTTGATGTTTTAATGAATATCTAGCTACTTTCACTGCGAAACACGTTATTTCGTTGAATTACATCGTTTCACTAATGTTTCGTGAAATAACCATGATTTATCGAAGATTTAGATTAATTTTGATGTTTTCAGAGATTTCAAGCTACTTTCACTGCGAAACACGTTATTTCGTTGAATTTCATCGCTTCATGAATGTTTCATGAAATAACCATGATTTAGCGAAGATTTAGCTTAATTTTGATGTTTACACAGATTTCAAGCTTCTTTCCCTGCGAAACACCTTATTACGTTGAATTCCATCGTTTCATGAATGTTTCGTGTAATAACCATGATTTAGCGAGGATTTAGCTTAATTTTGATGTTTTCATAGATTTCAAGCTACTTTCACTGCGAAACACGTTATTTCGTTGAATTTTATCGCTTCATGAATGTTTCGTGAAATAACTATGATTTAGAGAAGATTTAGCTTAATTTTGATGTT
>JAUCRC010000168.1:0-27208 GCA_032399595.1 Tetragonula carbonaria
CGTGAATGTTTCGTGAAATAACCATGATTTAGAGAAGATTTAGCTTAATTTTGATGTTTTCATAGATTTAAAGTTACATTCATTGCGAAACACGTTATTTCGTTGAATTTCATCGTTTCATGAATATTTCGTGATATAACCATGATTTATCGAAGATTTAGCATAATTTTGATGTTTTCATGGATGTCAAGCTACTTTCATTGCGAAACAAGTTATTTCGTTGAATTTCAACGTTTCATGAATGTTTCGTGAAATAGCAATGATTTAGCGAAGATTTAGCTTAATTTTGAAGTTTTCATTGATATCGAGCTACTTTCACCGCGAAACTCGTTATGTCGATGAATTTCATCGCTTCATGAATGTTTCGTAAAATAACCATGATTTAGCGAAGATTTAGCTTAATTTTGATGTTTTCATAGATATCAAGCTACTTTCACTGCGAAACACGTTATTTCGTTGAATTTCATCGTTTCATGAATGTTTCGTGAAATAACCATGATTTAGCGAAGATTTAGCTTAATTTTGATGTTTTCATTGATATCTAGCTACTTTCACTGCGAAGCACGTTATTTCGTTGAATTTCATCGTTTCATGAATGTTTCGTGAAATAACCATGATTTAGCGATGATTAAGCTTAATTTTGATGTTTTCATGGATATCTAACTTCTTTCACTGCGAAACACGTTATTTCGTTGAATTTCATCGTTTCATGAATGTTTCGTGAAATAACCATGATTTAGCGAAGATTTAGCTTAATTTTGATGTTTTCATAGATATCAAGCTACTTTCACTGCGAAACACGTTATTTCGTTGAATTTCATCGTTTCATGAATGTTTCGTGAAATAACCATGATTTAGCGAATATTTAGTTTAATTATGTTGTTTTCATGGATATCTAGCTACATTCACTGCGAAACACGTTATATCGTAGTATATCATCGTTTCTTGAATGTTTCTTGAAACAAACATGTTTTAGTGAAGATTTAGCTTCATTTTGTTGTTTTAATTCATTTCAAGCCACTTTCACTTCGAAACACGTTATTACGTTGAATTTCATCGTTTCATGAATGTCTCGTGAAATAACCATGATTTAGCGATTATTAAGCTTAATTTGGATGTTTTCCTGGAAATCTAACTACTTTCCCAGCGAAAGACGTTATTTCGTTGATTTTCTTCGATTAATGAGTGTTTCGTGAAAAAACCATGAACTAGCGAAGATTTAGCTAAATTTTGATGTTTTCATCGATAACTGGCTACTTTCACTGCGAAACACGTTGTTTCGTTGAATTTCATCGTTTCATGAATGTTTCTTGAAAAAACCATGTTTTAGCGGAGATTTAGCTTAATTACGTTTTTTTCATTGAAATCTAGCTACTTTCACTGCGAATCAGGTTATTTCGTTGAATTTCATCGTTTCATGAATGTTTCTTGTAATAACCATTATGTAGCGGAGACTTATCTTAATTTAGTTGTTTTCATATATATCAAGCTTCTTTCACTGCGAAACACGTAGTTTCGTTGAATTTCATCATTTCATGAATGTTTCGTGAAATAACCATGAATTAGAGAAGATTTAGCTTAATTTTGATGTGTTCATTGATATCTAGCTTCTTTCACTGCGATGCACGTTATATCGTTGAATTTCATCGATTCATGAATGTTTCGTAAAATAAACATGATTAAGCGAAGATTTAGCTTAATTTTGATGTTTACATAGATATCAAGCTACTTTCGCTGCGAAACACTTTATTTCGTTGAATTTCAACGTTTCATGAATGTTTCGTGAAATAACAATGATTTAGCGATTATTAAGCTTAATTTTGATGTTTTCATGGATATCTAACTACTCTCACTGCGAAACACATTATTTCGTTATATTTCATCGTTTCATGAATGTTTCGTGAAATAACCATGATTTAGCGATGATTAAGCTTAATTTTGATTTTTTCATGGATATCTAACTACTTTCACTGCGAAACACGTTATTTCGCTGAATTTCAACGTTTCATGAATATTTCGTGAAATAACCAAGATTTAGCGATGGTTTAGCTTAATTTTGATGTTATAATAGATTTCAAGCTACCTCCACTGCGAAACACGTTATTTCGTTGAATTTCATCGCTTCATGAATGTTTCGTGAAATAACCATGATTTAGCGAATATTTAGTTTAATTATGTTGTTTTCATGGATATCTAGCTACATTCACTGCGAAACACGTTATTTCGTTGTATATCATCGTTTCTCGAATGTTTCTTGAAACAATCATGTTTTAGTGAAGATTTAGCTTAATTTTCTTGTTTTAATACATTTCAAGCCACTTTCACTGCGAAACACGTTATTTCGTTGAATTTCATCGTTTCATGAATGTTTCGTGAAATAACCATGATTTAGCGATTATTAAGCTTAATTTGGATGTTTTCCTGGAAATCTAACTACTTTCACTGCGAAAGACGTTATTTCGTTGATTTTCTTCGTTTAATGAGTGTTTCGTGAAAAAACAATGAACTAGCGAAGATTTAGCTATATTTTGATGTTTTCATCGATAACTGGCTACTTTCACTGCGAAACACGTTATTTCGTTGAATTTCATCGTTTCATGAATGTTTCTTGAAATAACCATGTATTAGCGGAGATTTAGCTTAATTACGTTTTTTTCATGGATATCTAGCTACTTTCACTGCGAAACAGGTTATTTCGTTGAATTTCATCGTTTCATGAATGTTTCGTGTAATAACCATTTTTTAGCGAAGACTTATCTTAATATAGTTGTTTTCACATATATCAAGCTTCTTTCACTGCGAAACACGTAGTTTCGTTGAATTTCATCATTTCGTGAATGTTTCGTGAAATAACCATGAATTAGAGAAGATTTAGCTTAATTTTGATGTGTTCATTGATATCTAGCTTCTTTCACTGCGATGCACGTTATATCGTTGAATTTCATCGATTCATGAATGTTTCGTAAAATAAACATGATTAAGCGAAGATTTAGCTTAATTTTGATGTTTACATAGATATCAAGCTACTTTCGCTGCGAAACACTTTATTTCGTTGAATTTCAACGTTTCATGAATGTTTCGTGAAATAACAATGATTTAGCGATTATTAAGCTTAATTTTGATGTTTTCATGGATATCTAACTACTCTCACTGCGAAACACATTATTTCGTTATATTTCATCGTTTCATGAATGTTTCGTGAAATAACCATGATTTAGCGATGATTAAGCTTAATTTTGATTTTTTCATGGATATCTAACTACTTTCACTGCGAAACACGTTATTTCGTTGAATTTCAACGTTTCATGAATGTTTCGTGAAATAACCAAGATTTAGCGATGGTTTAGCTTAATTTTGATGTTATAATAGATTTCAAGCTACCTCCACTGCGAAACACGTTATTTCGTTGAATTTCATCGCTTCATGAATGTTTCGTGAAATAACCATGATTTAGCGAAGGTTTACCTTAATTTTGACGTTTTCGTAGATATCAAGCTACTTTCACTGCGAAACACGTTATTTCGTTGAATTTCATCGTTTCATGAATGTTTCGTGAAATAACCATGATTTAGCGAATATTTAGTTTAATTATGTTGTTTTCATGGATATCTAGCTACATTCACTGCGAAACACGTTATTTCGTTGTATATCATCGTGTCTCGAATGTTTCTTGAAACAATCATGTTTTAGTGAAGATTTAGCTTAATTTTGTTGTTATAATACATTTCAAGCCACTTTCACTGCGAAACACGTTATTTCGTTGAATTTCATCGTTTAATGAATGTTTCGTGAAATAACCATGATTTAGCGATTATTAAGCTTAATTTGGGTGTTTTCCTGGAAATCTAACTACTTTCACTGCGAAAGACGTTATTTCGTTTATTTTCTTCGTTTAATGAGTGTTTCGTGAAAAAACCATGAACTAGATGAAGATTTAGCTTAATTTTGATGTTTTCATAGATAACTTGCTACTTTCACTGCGAAACACGTTATTTCGTTGAATTTCATCGTTTCATGAATGTTTCTTGAAATAACCATGTTTTAGCGGAGATTTAGCTTAATTATGTTTTTTTCATGGATATCTAGCTACTTTCACTGCGAAACAGGTTATTTCGTTGAATTTCATCGTTTCATGAATGTTTCGTGAAATAACAATGTTTTAGCGAAGACTTATCTTAATTTAGTTGTTTTCATATATATCAAGCTTCTTTCACTGCGAAACACGTAGTTTCGTTGAATTTCATCATTTCGTGAATGTTTCGTGAAATAACCATGAATTAGAGAAGATTTAGCTTAATTTTGATGTGTTCATCGATATCTTGCTTCTTTCACTGCGATGCACGTTATATCGTTGAATTTCATCGATTCATGAATGTTTCGTAAAATAACCATGATTTAGCGAAGATTTAGCTTAATTTTGATGTTTACATAGATATCAAGGTACTTTCACTGCGAAACACTTTATTTCGTTGAATTTCATCGTTTCATGAATGTTTCGTGAAATAACCATGATTTAGAGATTATTAAGCTTAATTTTGATGTTTTCATGGATATATAACCACTCTCACTGCGAAACACATAATTTCGTTGTATTTCATCGTTTCATGAATGTTTCGTGAAATAACCATGATTTAGCGATGATTAATCTTAATTTTGATGTTATCATGTATATCTAACTACTTTCCTGCGAAATACGTTGTTTCGTTGAATTTCAACGTTTCATGAATGTTTCGTGAAATAACCAACATTTAGCCAAAGTTTTTCTTAATTTTGATGTTATAATAGATTTCAAGCTACCTCCACTGCGAAACACGTTATTTCGTTGAATTTCATCGCTTCTGAATGTTTCGTGAAATAACCATGATTTAGCGAAGGTTTAGCTTAATTTTGACGTTTTCGTAGATATCAAGCTACTTTCACTGCGAAACACGTTATTTCGTTGAATTTCATCGTTTCATGATTGTTACGCGAAATAACCATCACTTAGCGAATATTAAGCTTAATTATGTTGTTTTCATGGATAACGAGCTACTTTCAACGCGAAACTCGTTATGTCGATCATTTTCATCGCTTAATGAATGTTTCGTAAAATAACAATTATTTAGCGAAGATTTAGCTTAATTTTGATGTTTTCATTGATATATAGCTTCTTTCACTGCGATGCACGTTATTTCGTTGTATTTCATCGTTTCATGAATGTTTCGTGAAATAACCATGATTTAGCGAAGGTTTAGCTTAATTTTGACGTTTTCGTAGATATCAAGCTACTTTCACTGCGAAACACGTTATTTCGTTGAATTTCATCGTTTCATGATTGTTTCGTGAAATAACCATGACTTAGCGAATATTTAGCTTAATTATGTTGTTTTCATGGATATCTACATACATTCACTGCGAAACACGTTATTTCGTTGAATTTCATCGTTTCATGAATGTTTCGTGAAATAACCATGTTTTAGCGAAGATTTAGCTTAATTTATTGTTTTCATAGATATCAAGCTTCTTTCACTGCGATGCACGTTATATCGTTGAATTTCATCGATTCATGAATGTTTCTTGAAACAATCATGTTTTAGTGAAGATTTAGCTTAATTTTGTTGTTTTAATACATTTCAAGCCACTTTCACTGCGAAACACTTTATTTCGTTGAATTTCAACGTTTCATGAATGTTTCGTGAAATAACCATGATTTAGCGATTATTAATCCTAATTTTGATGTTTTCATGGATATCTAACTACTCTCACTGCGAAACACATTATTTCGTTGTATTTCAGCGTTTAATGAATGTTTCGTGAAATAACCATGATTTAGCGATGATTAAGCTTTATTTTGATTTTTTCATGGATATCTAACTACTTTCATTGCGAAACACGTTATTTCGTTGAATTTCACGTTTCATGAATGTTTCGTGAAATAACCAAGATTTAGCGATGGTTTAGCTTAATTTTGATGTTATAATAGATTTCAAGCTACCTCCACTGCGAAACACGTTATTTCGTTGAATTTCATCGCTTCATGAATGTTTCGTGAAATAACCATGATTTAGCGAAGGTTTACCTTAATTTTGACGTTTTCGTAGATATCAAGCTACTATCACTGCGATGCACGTTATTTCGTTGTATTTCATCGTTTCATGAATGTTTCGTGTAATAACCGTGATTTAGCGAAGGTTTAGCTTAATTTTGACGTTTTCGTAGATATCAAGCTACTTTCACTGCGAAACACGTTATTCCGTTGAATTTCATCGTTTCATGATTGTTTCGTGAAATAACCATGACTTAGCGAATATTTAGCTTAATTATGTTGTTTTCATGGATATCTAGATACATTCACTGCGAAACACGTTATTTCGTTGAATTTCATCGTTTCATGAATGTTTCGTGATATAACCATGATTTATCGAAGATTTAGCTTAATTTTGATGTTTTCATGGATGTCAAGCTACTTTCACCGCGAAACTCGTTATGTCGATGAATTTCATCGCTTCATGAACATTGCGTAAAATAACAATGATTTAGCGAAGATTAAGTTTAATTTTGATGTTTTCATGGATATCTAGCTACTTTCACTGCGAAACACGTTATTTCGTTGAATTTCATCGTTTCATGAATGTTTCGTGAAATAGCAATGATTTAGCGATTATTAAGCTTAATTTGGATGTTTTCCTGGAAATCTAACTACTTTCACTGGAAAGACGTTATTTCGTTGAATTTGGGCGTTTCATGAATGTTTCGTGAAGTAACCATGTTTTAGCGAGGACATAGCTTAATTTAGTAGTTTTCATAGATATAAAGCTTGTTTCATCGCGAAACACGTAATTTCGTTGAATTTCATCGTTTCGTGGTTGTTTCGTGAAATAACCATGATTTAGAGATGATTTAGCTTAATTTTGATGTTTTCATGGATGTCAAGCTACTTTCACTGCGAAACACGTTATTTCGTTGAATTTCATCGTTTCATGAATGTTTCGTGAAATAGCAATGATTTAGCGATTATTAAGCTTAATTTGGATGTTTTCCTGGAAATCTAACTACTTTCACTGCGAAAGACGTTATTTCGTTGATTTTCTTCGTTTAATGAGTGTTTCTTGAAAAAACCATGAACTAGCGAAGATATAGCTAAATTTTGATGTTTTCATCGATAACTGGCTACTTTCACTGCGAAACACGTTATTTCGCTGAACATCATCGTTTCATGAATGTTTCTTGAAATAACCATGTATTAGCGGAGATTTAGCTTAATTACGTTTTTTTCATGGATATCTAGCTACTTTCACTGCGAAACAGGTTATTTCGTTGAATTTCATCGTTTCATGAATGTTTCGTGTAATAACCATGTTTTAGCGAAGACTTATCTTAATTTAGTTGTTTTCATATATATCAAGCTTCTTTCACTGCGAAACACGTAGTTTCGTTGAATTTCATCATTTCGTGAATGTTTCGTGAAATAACCATGATTTAGTGAAGATTTAGCTTAATTTTGATGTGTTCATTGATATCTTGCTTCTTTCACTGCGATGGACGTTATATCGTTGAATTTCATCGATTCATGAATGTTTCGTAAAATAACCATGATTTAGCGAAGATTTAGCTTAATTTTGATGTTTACTTAGATATCAAGCTACTTTCACTGCGAAACCCTAAATTTCGTTGAATTTCATCGTTTCATGAATGTTTCGTGAAATAACCATGGTTTAGCGATTATTAAGCTTAATTTTGATGTTTTCATGGATATATAACTACTCTCACTGCGAAACACATTATTTCGTTGTATTTCATCGATTCATGGATGTTTCGTGAAATAACCATGATTTAGCGATGATTAAACTTAATTTTGATGTTTTCATGTATATCTAAATACTTTCACTGCGAAACACGTTGTTTCGTTGAATTTCAACGTTTCATGAATGTTTCGTGAAATAACCAAGATTTAGCCAAAGTATATCTTAATTTTGATGTTATAATAGATTTCAAGCTACCTCCACTGCGAAACACGTTATTTCGTTAAACTGCATCGCTTCTGAATGTTTCGTGAAATAACCATGATTTAGCGAAGGTGTAGCTTAAATTTGACGTTTTCGTAGATATCAAGCTACTTTCACTGCGAAACACGTTATTTCGTTGAATTTCATAGTTTCATGATTGATTCGTGAAATAACCATGACTTAGCGAATATTTAGCTTAATTATGTTGTTTTCATGGATATCTAGATACATTCACTGCGAAACACGTTATTTCGTTGAATTTCATCGTTTCATGAATGTTTCTTGAAATAACCATGTTTTAGCGAAGACATAGCCTAATTTAGTAGTTTTCATAGATATCAAGCTTGTTTCATCGCGAAACACGTAATTTCGTTGAATTTCATCGTTTCGTGGTTGTTTCGTGAAATAACCATCACTTAGCGATTATTTAGCTTAATTATGTTGTTTTCATGGATATCGAGCTACTTTCAACGCGAAACTCGTTATGTCGATGAATTACATCGCTTAATGAATGTTTCGTAAAATAACAATGATTTAGCGAAGATTTAGCTTAATTTTGATGTTTTCATTGATATCTAACTTATTTCACTGCGATGCACGTTATTTCGTTGAATTTCATCGTTTCATGAATGTTTCGTGAAATAACCATGATTTAGCGAAGGTTTAGCTTAATTTTTACGTTTTCGTAGATATCAAGCTACTTTCACTGCGAAACACGTTATTTCGTTGAATTTCATCGTTTCATGATTGTTTCGTGAAATAACCATGACCTAGCGAATATTTAGCTTAATTATGTTGTTTTCATGGATATCTAGATACATTCACTGCGAAACACGTTATTTCGTTGAATTTCATCGTTTCATGAATGTTTCGTGAAATAACCATGTTTTAGCGAAGACATAGCTTAATTTAGTAGTTTTCATAGATATCAAGCTTGTTTCATCGCGAAACACGTAATTTCGTTGAATTTCATCGTTTCGTGGTTGTTTCGTGTAATAACCATGATTTAGAAAAGATTTAGCTTAATTTTGATGTTTTCATAGATTTTAAGTTACATTCAACGCGAAACACGTTATTTCGTTGAATTTCATCGTTTCATGAATGTTTCGTGATATAACCATGATTTATCGAAGATTTAGCTTAATTTTGATGTTTTCATGGATGTCAAGCTACTTTCACTGCGAAACACGTTATTTCGTTGAATTTCATCGTTTCATGAGTGTTTCGTGAAATAGCAATGATTTAGCGAAGATTTAGCTTAATTTTGAAGTTTTCATTGATATCGAGCTACTTTCACCGCGAAACTCGTTATGTCGATGAATTTCATCGCTTCATGAACGTTGCGTAAAATAACAATGATTTAGCGAAGATTTAGCTTAATTTTGATGTTTTCAAAGATATCTAGTTACTTTCACTGCGAAACACGTCATTTCGTTGAATTTCAGCTCTTCATGAATGTTTCGCAAAATATCTATGATTTATCGAAGATTTAGTTTAATTTTGATGTTTTCATGGATATCTAGCTACTTTCACTGCGAAACACGTTATTTCGATGAAATGCATTGTTGTATGAATGTTTCGTGATTTAACAATGATTTAGCGAAGATTTAGGTTAGTTTTGATGTTGTCATGGATATCTAGCTACTTTCACTTCGAATCACGTTATTTCCTTTAATTTGGGCGTTTCATGAATGTTTTGTGAAATAACCATAAGTTAGCGTAGATTTAGCTTAATTATGTTGTTTTCATGATAATCTAGATACATTCACTGCGAAACACGTTATTTCGTTGAATTTCATCGTTTCATGAATGTTTCGTGAAATAACCATGTTTTAGGGAAGACATGGCTTAATTTAGTAGTTTTCATAGATATAAAGCTTGTTTCATCGCGAAACACGTAATTTCGTTGAATTTCATCGTTTCGTGGTTGTTTCGTGAAATAACCATGATTTAGAGAAGATTTAGCTTAATTTTGATGTTTTCATAGATTTTAAGTTACATTCAATGCGAAACACGTTATTTCGTTGAATTTCATCGTTTCATGAATGTTTCGTGATATAACCATGATTTATCGGAGATTTAGCTTAATTTTGATGTTTTCATGGAAGTCAAGCTACTTTCACTGCGAAACACGTTATTTCGTTGAATTTCATCATTTCATGTATGTTTCGTGAAATAGCAATGATTTAGCGAAGATTTAGCTTAATTTTGAAGTTTTCATTGATATCGAGCTACTTTCACCGCGAAACTCGTTATGTCGATGAATTCCATTGCTTCATGAATGTTTCGTAAAATAACCATGATTTAGCGAATATTTAGCTTAATTTTGATGTTTTCATTGATAACTAGCTTCTTTCACTGCGAAACACGTCATTTCGTTGAATTTCAGCTCTTCATGAATGTTTCGTAAAATAACTATGATTTATCGAAGATTTAGCTTAATTTTGATGTTTTCATGGATATCTAGCTACTTTCACTGCGAAACACGTTATTTCGATGAAATGCATTGTTGCATGAATGTTTCGTGATTTAACCATGATTTAGCGAAGATTTAGATTAGTTTTGATGTTGTCATGGATATCTAGCTACTTTCACTTCGAATCACGTTATTTCGTTGAATTTGGGCGTTTCATGAATGTTTCGTGAAATAACCATAAGTTAGCGTAGATTTAGCTTAATTTTGATGTTTTCATGGATATCTAACTACTTTCACTGCGAAATACGTTATTTCGTTGAATTTTTTCGTTTCATAAATGTTTCGTGAAATGACCATGATCCTGCGAAATTTAGCTTAATTTTCATGTTTTCATAGATAACTTGCTACTTTCACTGCGAAACACGTTATTTCGTTGAATTTCATCGTTTGTTGAATGTTTCTTGAAATAACCATGTTTTAGCGGAGATTCAGCTAAATTTTGAAGTTTTCATTGATATCGCGCTACGTTCTCCGCGAAACTCGTTATGTCGATGAATTTCATCGTTTCATGAATGTTTCGTGAAATAACCGTGATTTAGCGATTATTAAGCTTAATTTTGATGTTTTCATGGATATCTAACTACTCTCACTGCGAAACACATTATTTCGTTGTATTTCATCGTTTCATGAATGTTCCGTGAAATAGCAATGATTTAGCGAAGACTTAGCTTAATTTTGAAGTTTTCATTGATATCGAGCTACTTTCACCGCGAAACTCGTTATGTCGATGAATTTCATCGCTTCATGAACGTTTCGTAAAATAACCAAGATTTATCGAAGATTCAGCTTAATTTTGATGTTTTCATAGATATTAATTTACTTTCACTGCGAAACACGTTATTTCGTTGAATTTCATCGTTTCATGAATGTTTCGTGATAACAATGATTTAGCGAAGATTTAGCTTATTTTGATGTTTTCATGGAATCTAGCTACTTCACTGGATTCACATTTTCGTTGAATTTCGTTTCATGAATGTTTCGTGAAATAACCATGTTAGCGAAGATTTAGCTTAATTTTGTTGTTTTCATGATATCTAGCTACTTTAGCTAAACACGTTATTTCGTTGAATTTCATCGTTTCATGAATGTTTCGTGAAATAACCATGATTTAGCGAAGATTTAGCTTAATTTTGATGTTTTCATAGATTAACTACTTTCATCCGAACACGTTATTTCGTTGAATTTCATCGTTTCATGAATGTTTCCTGATATAACCATGATTTATCGAAGATTTAGCTTAATTTTGATGTTTTCATGTATGTCAAGCTACTTTCACTGCGAAACACGTTATTTCGTTGAATTTCATCGTTTCATGAATGTTTCGTGAAATAGCAATGATTTAGCGAAGATTTAGCTTAAATTTGAAGTTTTCATTGATATCGCGCTACTTTCTTCCTGAAACTCGTTATGTCGATGAATTTCATCGCTTCATGAATGTTTCGTAAAGTAACTATGATTTATCGAAGATTTAGCTTAATTTTCATTTTTTCATATATATCAAGCTACTTTCACTGCGATACACGTTATTTCGTTGAATTTCATCGTTTCATGAATGTTTCGTGTAATAACCATGGTTTAGCGGAGATTTAGCTTAATTTTTTTGTTTTCAGAGATTTCAATCTACTTTCTCTGCGAAACACGTTATTTCGTTGAATTTCATCGTTTGATGAATGTTTCGTGAAATAACCATGTAATGAAGAATTAGCTTAATTTTGTTGTTTTAATAGATTTCAAGCTACTTTCACTGCGAAACACGTTATTTCGTTGAATTTCATCGTTTCACGAATGTTTCGTGAAATAACCATGATTTAGCGATTATTAAGCTTAATTTTGTTGTTTTCCAGGAAATCTAACTTCTTTCACTGCGAAACACGTTATTTCGTTGAATTTCATCGTTTCATGAATGTTTCGTGAAAAAACCAAGAACTAGCGAAGATTTAGCTTAATTTTGATGTTTTCATAGATATCTTGCTACTTTCACCGCGAAACTCGTTATGTCGATGAATTTCATCGCTTCATGAATGTTTCGTAAAATAACCATGATTTAGCGAAGATTTAGCTTAATTTTGATGTTTTCATAGATATCTAGCTACTTTCACTGCGAAACACGTCATTTCGTTGAATTTCAGCTCTTCATGAATGTTTCGTAAAATATCTATGATTTATCGAAGATTTAGCTTAATTTTGATGTTTTCATGGATATCAAGCTACTTTCACTGCGATACACGTTATTTCGTTGAATTTCATCGTTTCATGAATGTTTCGTGAAATAACCATGGTTTAGCGGAGATTTAACTTAATTTTGATGTTTTCATAGATATCTAGCTACTTTAACTGCGAAACACGTTATTTCGTTGAATATCATCGTTTCATGAATGTTTCGTGAAACAATCATGTTTTAGTGACGATTTAGCTTAATTTTGTTGTATTTAAAGATTTCATGCTACTTTCACTGCGAAACACGTTATTTCGTTGAATTTCATCGTTTCTTGAATGTTTCGTGAAATAACCATGATTTAGCGATTATAAAGATTAATTTTGATGTTTTCATGGATATCGAACTTCTTTCACTGCGAAACACGTTATTTCGTTGATTTTCTTCGTTTCATGAATGTTTCGTGAAAAAACCATGAACTAGCGAAGATTTAGCTTAATTATGTTTTTTTCATGGATATCTAGCTACTTTCACTGCGAAACAGGTTATTTCGTTGAATTTCATCGTTTCTTGAATGTTTCGTGAAATAACCATGTTTTAGCGAAGACTTATGTTAATTTAGTTGTTTTCATAAATATCAAGCTTCTCTCACTGCGAAACACGTAATTCCGTTGAAATTCATCGTTTCGTGAATGTTTCGTGATATAACAATGATTTAGTGAAGATTTAGCTTAATTTTGATGTTTTCATAGATTTCAAGTTAATTTCAATGCGAAAAACGATATTTCGTTGAATTTCATCGTTTCATGTATGCTTCGTTAAATAACCAGTGTTTAGCGAAGATTAAGCTTAATTTTGATGTTTTCATGGTTATCTAACTACTTTCACTGCGAAACACGTTATTCCGTTGAATTTCATCGTTTCATGAATGTTTCGCGAAATAACCATGATTTAGCGTAGATGCAGTTTAATTTTGATGTTTCAATAGTTTTCAAGCTACTTTCTCTGCGAAACACGTTATTTCGTTGAATTTCATCGTTTCACGAATGATTCGTGAAATAACCATGGTTTAACGGAGATTTATTTTAATTTTGATGTTTTCATTGATATCTAGCTACTTTCATTTCGATGCACGTTATTCCGTTGAATTTCATCGATTCATGAATGTTTCGTAAAATAACCATGATTTAGCGTAGATGCAGTTTAATTTTGATGTTTCTATAGTTTTCAAGCTACTTTCTCTGCGAAACACGTTATTTCGTTGAATTTCATCGTTTCACGAATGATTCGTGAAATAACTATGGTTTAACGGAGATTTAGCTTAATTTTGATGTTTTCATTGATATCTAGCTACTTTCACTGCGATGCACGTTATTTCGTTGAATTTCATCGATTCATGAATGTTTCGTAAAAAAACCATGATTTAGCGAAGATTTAGCTTAATTTGGATGTTTGCATAGATATCTAGCTACTTTCACTGCGAATCACGTTATTTCGTTGAATTCTAGCGATTCATGAATGTTTCGTGAACTAACTATTTTTTATCGAAGATATAGGTTAATTTTGATGTTTTCATAGATATCAAGCTACTTTCACTGCGATACACGTTTTTTCGTTGAATTTCATCGTTTCATGAATGTTTCTTGAAATAACCATGTTTTAGCGGTCATTTAGCTTAAATTTTGATGTTTTCATTGATATCGCGCTACTTTCACCGCGATACTCGTTATGACGATGAATTTCATCGCTTCATGAGTGTTTCGTAAAATGACCATGATTTAGCGAAGATTTAGCTTAATTTTGAAGTTTTCATATATATCAAGCTTCTTTCATTGCGAAACACGAAATTTCGTTGTATTTCATCGTTTCGTGAATGTTCCGTGAAATAACCATGATTTAGAGAAGATTCAGCTTTATTTTGATGTTTTCATAGATTTTAAGTTACATTCAATGCGAAACACGTTATTTCGTTGAATTCCATCGTTTCATGAATGTTTCGTGATATAACCATGATTTATCGAAGATTTAGCTTAATTTGATGTTTTCATGGATGTCAAGCTACTTTCACTGCGAAACTCTTTATTTCATTGAATTTCATCGTTTCATAAATGTTTCGTGAAATAGCAATGATTTAGCGAAGATTTAGCTAAATTTTGAAGTTTTCATTGATATCGCGCTACTTTCTCCGCGAAACTCGTTATGTCGATGAATTTCATCGCTTCATGAATGTTGCGTAAAATAACTATGATTTATTGAAGATTTAGCTTAATTTTGATGTTTTCATAGATATCAAGCTACTTTCACTGCGAAACACTTTATTTCGTTGAGTTTCATCGTTTCATGAATGTTTCGTGAAATAACCATGATTTAGCGATTATTAAGCTTAATTTTGATGTTTTCATGGATATCTAACTACTCTCACTGCGAAACACATTATTTCGTTGCATTTCATCGTTTCATGAATGTTTCGTGAAATAACCATGATTTAGCGATGATTAAGCTTAATTTTGATGTTTTCATTGATATCTAACTTCTTTCACTGCGAAACACGTTATTTCGTTGAATTTCAACGTTTCATGAATGTTTCGTGAAATAACCGAGATTTAGCGAACGTTTAGCTTAATTATGATGTTATAATAGAATTCAAGCTACCTCCACTGCGAAACAAGTTATTTCGTTGAATTTCATCGCTTCATGAATGTTTCGTGAAATAACCATGATTTAGCGAAGGTTTAGCTTAATTTTGACGTTTTCGTAGATATCAAGCTACTTTCACTGCGAAACACGTTATTTCGTTGAATTTCATCGTTTCATGAATGTTTCGTGAAATAACCATGACTTAGCGAATATCTAGCTTAATTATGTTGTTTTCATGGATATCTAGATACATTCACTGCGAAACACGTTATTTCGTTTATTTTCATCGTTTCATGAATGTTTCGTGAAATAACCATGTCTTAGCGAAGACTTAGCTTAATTTAGTTGTTTTCATAGATATCAAGCTTCTTTCATTGCGAAACACGTAATTTCGTTGAATTTCATCGTTTCTGGATGTTTCGTGAAATAACCAGGATTTAGAGAAGATTCAGCTTAATTTTGATGATTTCATAGATTTAAGTTACATTCAATGCGAAACACGTTATTTCGTTGAATTTCATCGTTTCATGAATGTTTCGTGAAATAGCAATGATTTAGCGAAGATTTAGCTTAATTTTGAAGTTTTCATTGATATCGAGCTACTTTCACCGCGATAATCGTTATGTCGATGAATTTCATCGCTTCATGAATGTTTCGTAAAATAACCATGATTTAGCGAAGATTTAGCTTAATTTTGATGTTTTCATGGATATCTAGCTACTTTCACTGCGAAACAGGTTATTTCGTTGAATTTCATCGTTTCAGGAATGTTTCGTGAAATAACCATGTTTTTGCGAAGACGTATCTTAATTTAGTTGTTTTCATAGATATCAAGCTTCTTTCACTGCGAAACACGTAATTTCGTTGAAATTCATCGTTTCGTGAATGTTTCGTGATATAACAATGATTTAGTGAAGATTTAGCTTAATTTTGATGTTTTCATAGATTTCAAGTTACTTTCAATGCGAAAAACGTTATTTCGTTGAATTTCATCGTTTCATGAATGTTTCGTTAAATAACCAGTGTTTAGCGAAGATTAAGCTTAATTTTGATGTTTTCATGGTTATCTAACAACTTTCACTGCGAAACACGTTATTTCGTTGAATTTCAACGTATCATGAATGTTTCGCGAAATAACCAAGATTTAGCGAAGATACAGTTTAATTTTGATGTTTCAATAGATTTCAAGCTACTTTCTCTGCGAAACACGTTATTTCGTTGAATTTCATCGTTTCACGAATGATTCGTGAAATAACTATGGTTTAACGGAGATTTAGCTTAATTTTGATGTTTTCATTGATATCTAGCTACTTTCACTGCGATGCACGTTATTTCGTTGAATTTCATCGTTTCATGAATGTTTCGTAAAATAACCATGATTTAGCGAATTTTAGCTTAATTTTGATGTTTTCATGGATATCTAACTACTCTCACTGCGAAACCATTTCTTTATTTCATTATTTCATGAATGTTTCGTGAAATGGCAATGATTAGCGAAGATTTAGCTTAATTTTGAAGTTTTCATAGATATCAACTTCTTTATTGCGAACACGAAATTTCGTTGAATTTCATCGTTTCGTGAATGTTTCGTGAAATAACCATGATTTAGAGAAGATTCAGCTTAATTTTGATGTTTTCATAGATATAAAGCTACTTTCACTGCGAAACACGTTATTTCGTCGAATTTCATCGTTTCACGAATGATTCGTGAAATAACCATGATTTAGGGATGGTTAAGCTTAATTTTGATGTTTTCATGGATATCTAACTTCTTTCACTGCGAAACACGTTAAGTCGTTGAATTTCACCGTTTCATGAATGTTTCGTGAAATAACCTTGATTTAGTGTAGATTTAGCTCAATTTTGATAGTTTCGTTGATTTCAAGCTACATTCACTGCGAAACACGTTATTTCTTTGAATTTCATCGTTTCATGAATGTTTCGTGAAATATCCATGTTTTAGCGAAGTTTTAGCTTAACTTCGATGGTTTCGTAGATATCAAGTTACTTTCACTGCGACACACGTTATTTCGTTGAATTTCATCGTTTCATTAATGTTTCGTGAAATAACCATGATTTAGCGAAGATTTAGCTTAATTGTGATGTTTTCATAGATATCAAGCTACTTTCACTGCGAAACACGTTTTTGCGTTGAATTTCATCGTTCATGAATGTTTCGCGTAGTAACCACGATTTAGCGATGATTTAGCTTCATTTTGATGTTTTCAAGGATATATAGCTACTTTCACTGCGTAACACGTTATTTCGTTGAATTTCATCGTTTCATGAATGTTTCGTTACATAACCAAGATTTAGCTAATATTTAGCTTAATTTTGATGTTCTCATAGATATCAAGCTACTTTCACTGCGAAACAGGTTTTTTCGTTGAATTTCATCGTTTCAAGAGTATTTCGTGTAATAACCATTATTTAGTGAAGATTTAGCTTAATTGTGATGTTTTCATAGATATCAAGCTACTTTCACTGCGAAACACGTTATTTCGTTGATTATCGTCGTTTCATGAATGTTACGTGAAATAACTATGATTTAGAGAAGATTTAGCTTAATTTTAATGTTTTCGTAGATATCAAGCTACTTTCACTGCGAAACAGATTAAGTCGTTGAATTTCATCGTTTCATGAATGTTTCGTGAAATATCCATGAATTAGCGAAGATTTAGCTTAATTTTAATGTTTTCGTAGATATCAAGCTACTTTCACTTCGAAACAGGTTAAGTCGCTGAATTTCATCGTTTCATGAATGTTTCTTGAAATAACTTTGATTTAGCGAAGATTTAGCTTCATTTTGATGTTTTCATAGATATCAGGCTACTTTCACTGCGAAAAACGTTTTTTCGTTGAATTTCATCGTTTCATACATCATTCGTGAAATAACCATGATTTAGGGAAGATTTAGCTCAATTTTGATAGTTTCGTAGATTTCAAGCTACATTCACTGTGAAACACGTTATTTCGTTGAATTTCATCGTTCATGACTGATTCGTGAAGTAACCATAATTTAGGGAAGATTTAGCATAATTTTGATGTTTTCATAGATTTCAAGCTACTTTCACTGCGAAACACGTTATTTCGTTGAATTTCATCGTTTCATGAATGTTTCGTGAAATAACCATGATTTAGTGTCGATTTAGCTCAGTTTTGATAGTTCCGTAGATTTCAAGCTACATTCACTGCGAAACACGTTATTTCGCAGAATTTCATCTTTTCACAAATGATTTGTGAAATAACAATTATTTAGCGAAGATTAAGCTTAATTTTGATGTTTTCATAGATAACAAGCTACTTTCACTGCGAAATACGTTATTTCGTTGATTTTCATCGTTTCATGAATGTTTCGTTAAATAACCATGATTTAGCGAATATTTAGCTTAATTTTGATGATCTCATAGAAATCAAGCTACTTTCACTGCGATACACGTTATTTCGTTGAATTTCATCGTTTCATAAATCTTTCGTGAAATAACCATGATTTAGTGTAGATTTAGCTCAATTTTGATAGTTTCGTAGATTTCATGCTACATTCACGCCGAAACACGTTATTTCGTAGAATTTCATCGTTTCAAAAATGTTTTGTGAAATAACAATTATTTAGCGAAGATTAAGCTTAATTTTGATGTTTTCATAGATAACAAGCTACTTCCACTGCGAAACACGTTATTTCGTTGATTTTCATCGTTTCATGAATGTTTCGTGAAATAACCATGATTTAGCGAAGATTTAGCTTAATTTTGATGTTTTCATAGATATCAAACTACTTTCACTGCGAAACACGTTATTTCGTTGAATTTCATCGTTTCATGAATGGTTCGTGAAATAACCATTACTTAGCGAAATTCAGCGTCATTTTGATTTTTTCAAGGATATCTAACTACTTTCACTGCGAAACACGTTATTTCGTTGAATTTCAATGTTTCATGAATGTTCAGTTAAATATCCATGATTTAGCGAAGATTTAGCTTAATTTTGATGTTTTCATAGATATCAAGCTACTTTCACTGCGAAACACGTTATTTCGTTGAATGTCATCGTTTCATGAATGTTTCGTTAAATAACCATGATTTAGCGAATATTTAGCTTAATTTTGATGTTCTCATAGTAATCAAGCTACTTTCACTGCGAAACACGTTATTTCGTCGTATTTCATTGTTTCATAAATCTTTCGTGAAATAACCATGATTTAGTGTAGATTTAGCTCAATTTTGATAGTTTCGTTGATTTCAAGCTACATTCAATGCGAAACACGTTATTCCTTTGAATTTCATCGTTTCATGAATGTTTCGCGAAATAAAAATGTTTTAGCGAAGATTTAGCTTAACTTCGGTGGTTTAATAGATATCAAGCTGCTTTCACTGCGACACACGTTATTTCGTTGAATTTCATCGTTTCATGAATGTTTCGCCAAATAACCATGATTTAGCGAAGATTTAGCTTAATTTTGAAGTTTTCATAGATATCAAGCTACTCTCAATGCGATACACGTTATTTCGTTGAATTTCATCGTTCATGAATGGTTCGTGAAATAATCATGACTTAGCGAAATTAAGCTTCATTTTGATTTTTTCATGGATATCTAACTACTTTCACTGCGAAACACGTTAAGTCGTTGAATTTCACCGTTTCATGTTTGTTTTGTGAAATAACAATGATTTAGCGAAGATTTAGCTTAATTTTGATGTTTTCACAGATTTCAAGCTACTTTCACTGCGAAACACGTTATTTCGTTGAATTTCATCGTTTCATGAATGTTTCGTAAAATGACCTTGAATTAGCGAAGATTTAGCTTAATTTTTATGTTTTCATAGATATCAAGCTACTTTCTCTGCGAAACACGTTAAGTCGTTGAATTTCATCGTTTCATGAATGTTTCGTGAAATAACCATAATTTAGCGAAGATATAGCTTAATTTTGATGTTTGCATAGATATCAAGCTACTCTCACTGCGATACACGTTATTTCGTTGAATTTCATCGTATCATGAATAGTTCGTGAAATTACCATGACTTTGCGAAATTAAGCTTCATTTTGATTTTTTCTAGGATATCTATCTACTTTCACTGCGATACACGTTATTTCGTTGAATTTCATCGTTCATGAATGGTTCGTGAAATAACCATAACTTAGCGAAATTAAGCTTCATTTTGATTTTTTCATGGATATCTAACTACTTTCACTGCGAAACACGTTAAGTCGTTGAATTTCACCGTTTCATGTATGTTTCGTGAAATAACAGTGATTTAGCGAAGATTTAGCTTAATTTTGATGTTTTCACAGATTTCAAACTACTTTCACTGCGAAACACGTTATTTCGTTTAATTTCATCGTTTCATGAATGTTTCGTGAAATAACCATGAATTAGCGAAGAGTTAGCTCATTTTTTATGTTTTCATAGATATCAAGCTACTTTCACTGCGAAACACATTATTTCGTTGAATTTCGTCGTTTCAAGAATGTTTCGTGAAATAACCATGATTTAGCGAAGATTTAGCTTAATTATGATGTTTTCATAGATATGAATCTACTTTCACTGCGAAACCAGTTATTTCGTTGAATTTCATCGTTTCATGAATCGCGTAAATAACAATGATTTAGTGGATTTAGCTTAATTTTGATAGTTTCATAGATTTCAAGCTACTTTCACTGCGAAACACGTTATTTCGTTGAATTTCATCGTTTCATGAATGTTTCGTGAAATAACCATGATTTAGCGAAGATTTAGCTTAATTTTGATGTTTTCATAGATATCAAGCTACTTTCACTGCGAAACACGTTATTTCGTTGAATTTCATCGTTTCATGAATGTTTCGTGAAATAACCATGATTTAGCGAAGATTTAGCTTAATTTTGATGTTTTCATAGATTTCAAGCTACTTTCACTGCGCAACACGTTATTTCGTTGAATTTCATCGTTTCATGAATGGTTCGTGAAATAACGATTATTTAGCGAAATTAAGCTTAGTTTTGATTTTTTCATGGATATCAAGCTACTTTCACTGCGAAACACGTTATTTCGTTGAATTTCATCGTTTCATGAATGTTTCGTGAAATAACCATGATTTAGCGAAGATTTAGCTTAATTTTGATGTTTTCATAGATATCAAGCTACTTTCACTGCGAAACACGTTATTTCGTTGAATGTCATCGTTTCATGAATGTTTCGTTAAATAACCATGATTTAGCGAATATTTAGCTTAATTTTGATGTTCTCATAGTAATCAAGCTACTTTCACTGCGAAACACGTTATTTCGTCGAATTTCATTGTTTCATTAATCTTTCGTGAAATAACCATGATTTAGTGTAGATTTAGCTCAATTTTGATAGTTTCGTAGATTTCAAGCTACATTCAATGCGAAACACGTTATTTCTTTGAATTTCATCGTTTCATGAATGTTTCGTGAAATAACCATGTTTTAGCGAAGATTTAGCTTAACTTCGGTGGTTTAATAGATATCAAGCTACTTTCACTGCGACACACGTTATTTCGTTGAATTTCATCGTTTCATGAATGTTTCGTGAAATAACAATGATTTAGCGAAGATTTAGCTTAATTGTGATGTTTTCATGGATATCAACCTACTTTCACTGCGAAACACGTTATTCGTTGAATTTCATCGTTCATGAATGTTTCGCCAAATAACCATGATTTAGCGGAGATTTAGCTTAATTTTGAAGTTTTCATAGATATCAAGCTACTCTCAATGCGATACACGTTATTTCGTTGAATTTCATCGTTCATGAATGGTTCGTGAAGTAATCATGACTTAGCGAAATTAAGCTTCATTTTGATTTTTTCATGGATATCTAACTACTTTCACTGCGAAACACGTTAAGTCGTTGAATTTCACCGTTTCATGTTTGTTTTGTGAAATAACAATGATTTAGCGAAGATTTAGCTTAATTTTGATGTTTTCACAGATTTCAAGCTACTTTCACTGCGAAACACGTTATTTCGTTGAATTTCATCGTTTCATGAATGTTTCGTAAAATGACCTTGAATTAGCGAAGATTTAGCTTAATTTTTATGTTTTCATAGATATCAAGCTACTTTCTCTGCGAAACACGTTAAGTCGTTGAATTTCATCGTTTCATGAATGTTTCGTGAAATAACCATAATTTAGCGAAGATATAGCTTAATTTTGATGTTTGCATAGATATCAAGCTACTCTCACTGCGATACACGTTATTTCGTTGAATTTCATCGTATCATGAATAGTTCGTGAAATTACCATGACTTTGCGAAATTAAGCTTCATTTTGATTTTTTCTAGGATATCTATCTACTTTCACTGCGATACACGTTATTTCGTTGAATTTCATCGTTCATGAATGGTTCGTGAAATAACCATAACTTAGCGAAATTAAGCTTCATTTTGATTTTTTCATGGATATCTAACTACTTTCACTGCGAAACACGTTAAGTCGTTGAATTTCACCGTTTCATGTATGTTTCGTGAAATAACAGTGATTTAGCGAAGATTTAGCTTAATTTTGATGTTTTCACAGATTTCAAACTACTTTCACTGCGAAACACGTTATTTCGTTTAATTTCATCGTTTCATGAATGTTTCGTGAAATAACCATGAATTAGCGAAGAGTTAGCTCATTTTTTATGTTTTCATAGATATCAAGCTAGTTTCACTGCGAAACACGTTATTTCGTTGAATTTCGTCGTTTCATGAATGTTTCGTGAAATAACCATGATTTAGCGAAGATTTAGCTTAATTATGATGTTTTCATAGATATGAATCTACTTTCACTGCGAAACCAGTTATTTCGTTGAATTTCATCGTTTGATGAATGTTTCGTGAAATAACATTGATTTAGCGAAGATTTAGCTTAATTTTGATGTTATCATAGATATCAAGCTACTTTCACTGCGAAACACGTTATTTCGTTGAATTTCATTGTTTCATGAATGTTTAGTTAAATAACCATGATTTAGCGAAGATTTAGCTTAATTTTGATGTCATGATTTAGGGAAGATTTAGCTCAATTTTGATAGTTTCGTAGATTTCAAGCTACATTCACTGCGAAACTCGTTATTTCGTTGAATTTCATCGTCTCATGAATGTTTCGTGAAATAACCATGATTTAGGGAAGATTTAGCTTAATTGTGATGTAATCATAGATATCAAGCTACTTTCACAGCGAAACACGTTATTTCGTTGAATTTCGTCGTTTCATGAATGTTTCGTGAAATAACCATGATTTAGCGAAGATTTAGCTTAATTTTGATGTTTTCATAGATATGAATCTACTTTCACTGCGAAACCAGTTATTGCGTTGAATTTCATCGTTTCATGAATGTTTCGTTAAATAACATTGATTTAGCGAAGATTTAGCTTAATTTTGATGTTTTCATAGATATCAAGCTACTTTCACTGCGAAACACGTTATTTCGTTGAATTTCATTGTTTCATGAATGTTTAGTTAAATAACCATGATTTAGCGAAGATTTAGCTTAATTTTGATGTTTTCATAGATATCAAGCTACTTTCACTGCGAAACACGTTATTTCGTTGAATTTCATTGTTTCATGAATGTTTCGTTAAATAACCATGATTTAGCGAAGATTTAGCTTAATTTTGATGTTTTCATAGATTTCAAGCTACTTTCACTGCGAAACACGTTATTTCGTTTAATTTCATCGTTTCATGAATGTTTCGTGAAATAACCATAATTTAGTGTAGATTTAGCTCAATTTTGATGGTTTCGTAGATTTCAAGCAACATTCACTCCGAAACACGTTATTTCGTAGAATTTCATCGTTTCATAAATGTTTTGTGAAATAACCATTATTTAGCGAAGATTAAGCTTAATTTTGATGTTTTCATAGATAACAAGCTACTTTCACTGCGAAACACGTTATTTCAATGATTTTCATCGTTTCATGAATGTTTCGTGAAATAACCATGATTTAGCGAAGATTTAGCTTAATTTTGATGTTTTCACAGATTTCAAGCTACTTTCACTGCGAAACACGTTATTTCGTTGAATTTCATCGTTTCATGAATGTTTCGTGAAATAACCAATTTAGCGAAATTAAGCTTAATTTTGATTTTTCATGGATATAGCTACTTTCACTGCGAAACACGTTATTTCGTTGAATTTCACGCTTTTCCATGTGTTTCGTGAAATAACCATGAATTAGCGAAGATTAAGTTTAATTTTTATGTTTTCATAGATATCAAGCTACTTTCACTGCGAAACACGTTATTTCGTTGAATTTCATCGTTTCATGAATGTTTCGTGAAATAACCATGAATTAGCGAAGATTTAGTTTAATTTTTATGTTTTCATAGATATCAAGCTACTTTCACTGCGAAACACGTTAAGTCGTTGAATTTCATCGTTTCACGAATGTTTCGTGAAATAACCATGATTTAGCGAAGATTTAGCTTAATTTTGATGTTTTCATAGATATCAAGCTACTTTCACTGCGAGACACGTTTTTTCGTTGAATTTCATCGTTTCTTGATTGTTTCGTGAAATAACCATGATTTAGCGAAGATTTAGCTTAATTTTGATGTTTTCGTAGATTTCAAGCTACATTCACTGCGAAACACGTTATTTCGTTGAATTTCATCGTTTCATGAATGTTTCGTGAAATAACTCATGATTTAGCGAAGATTTAGCTTAATTTTGATGTTTTCATAGATATCAAGCTACTTTCACTGCGAAACACGTTACTTCGTTGAATTTCATTATTTCATGAATGTTTCGTGAAATAACCATGATTTAGCGAAATTTAGCTTAATTTTGATTTTTTCAAGGATATCAAACTACTTTCACTGCGAAACACGTTAGGTCGTTGAATTTCATCGTTTCACGAATGTTTCGTGAAATAACCATTATTAAGCGAAGCTTTAGCTTAATTGTGATGTTTTCATAGATATCAAGCTACTTTCACTGTGAAACACGTTTTTCGTTGAATTTCATCGTTTCATCAATGTTCCGCGAAATAACCGTGATTTAGCGAAAATTAGCTTTATTTTGATGTTTTCATGAATATATAGCTACTTTCACTGCGATACACGTTATTTCGTTGAATTTCATCGTTTCATGAATGTTTCGTTAAATAACCATGATTTAGCGAAGATTTAGCTTAATTTCGATGTTTTCATAGATATCAAGCTACTTTCACTGCGAAACACGTTATTTAGTTGAATTTCATCGTTTCATAAATCTTTCGTGAAATAACCATGATTTAGTGTAAATTTACCTCAATTGTGATAGTTTCGTAGATTTCAAGCTACATTCGATGCGAAACACGTTATTTCTTTGAATTTCATCGTTTCATGAACGTTTCGTGAAATAACCATGTTTTAGCGAATATTTAGCTTAACTTCGGTGGTTTAATAGATATCAAGCTTCTTTCACTGCGACACACGTTATTTCGTTAAATTTCATCGTTTCATGAATGTTTCGTGAAATAACCATGATTTAGCGAAGATTTAGCTTAATTGTGATGTTTTCATAGATATCAACCTACTTTCACTGCGAAACACGTTATTCGTTGAATTTCATCGTTCATGAATGTTTCGCATAATAACCATGATTTAGCGAAGATTTAGCTTAATTTTGAAATTTTCATAGATATCAAGCTACACTCACTGCGATACACGTTATTTCGTTGAATTTCATCGTTCATGAATGGTTCGTGAAATAACCATGACTTAGCGAAATTAAGCTTCATTTTGAATTTTTCATGAATATCTAACTACTTTCACTGCGAAACACGTTAAGTCGTTGAATTTCACCGTTTCATGTATGTTTCGTGAAATAACAATGATTTAGCCAAGATTTCGCTTAAAATTGATGTTTTCACAGATTTCAAGCTACTTTCACTGCGAAACACGTAATTTCGTTGAATTTCATCGTTTCATGAATGTTTCGTGAAATAACCATGAATTAGCGAAGAGTTAGCTTAATTTTTATGTTTTCTTAGATATCAAGCTACTTTCACTGCGAAACAGGTTAAGTCGTTGAATTTCATCGTTTCATGAATGTTTCGTGAAATAACCATAATTTAGCGAAGATTTAGCTTAATTTTGATGTTTGCAAAGATATCAAGCTACTCTCACTGCGATACACGTTATTTCGTTGAGTTTCATCGTATCATGAATGGTTCGTGAAATAACCATGACTTTGCGAAATTAAGCCTCTTTTTGATTTTTTCAAGTATATCTATCTACTTTCACTGCGAAACACGTTAAGTCGTTGAATTTCACTGTTTCACGAATGTTTCGTGAAATAACCATGATTTAGCGAAGATTTAGCGTAATTTTGACGTTTTCATACATATCAAGCTACTTTCACTGCGAGACACGTTTTTTCGTTGAATTTCATCATTTCTTAATTCTTTCGTGAAATAACCATGATTAAGTCTAGATTTAGCTCAATTTTGATAGTTTCGATGATTTCAAGCTACATTCACTGCGAAACACGTTATTTCGTTGAAGTTCATCGTTTCATGAATGTTTCGTGAAATAACCATGTTTTAGCGAAGATTTAGCTTAATTTTGATGGTTTCATGAATGCAGCTACTTTCACTGCGACACACGTTATTTCGTTGAATTTCATCGTTTCATGAATGTTTCGTGAAATAACCATGATTTGGCAAAGGTTTAGCTTAATTTTGATGTTTTCATAGATATCAAGCTACTTTCACTGCGAAACACGTTTTTCGTTGAATTTCATCGTTTCATGAATGTTTCGCGAAATAACCATGATTTAGCGAAGATTTAGCTTAATTTTGATGTTTTCATGGATATGTAGGCTACTTTCACTGCAAACAGGTTTTTTCGTTGAATTTCATCGTTTTATGAATGTTTCGTTGAATAACCATGGTTTAGTGAAGATTTAGCTTAATTTTGATGGTTTCATAGATTTGAAGTTACATTCACTGCGAAACACGTTATTTCGTAGAATTTCATC
>JAUCRC010000170.1:0-26355 GCA_032399595.1 Tetragonula carbonaria
CACGAAACATTCATGAAACGATGAAATTCAACGAAATAACGTGTTTCGCAGTGAAAGTAGCTAGTTATCCATTAAAATATCAAAATTAAGCTAAATCGCTAAATCATGGTTATTTCACAAAACATTCATGAAACGATGAAATTCAACGAAATAACGTGTTCCGCGGTGAAAGTAGCTTGCTATCTACGAAAACATCAATATTAAACTAAATCTCCGCTAAATCATCGTTATTTCAAGAAACTTTCATGAAACGATGAAATTCAACGAAATATCGTGTTTTGCTGTGAAAGTAGCTTGATATCAATGAAAACATCAAAATTAAGCTAAATCTTCGCTAAACCATGGTTATTTCACGAAACATTCATGAAACGATGAAATTCAACGAAATAACGTGTTTCGCAGTGAAAGTAGCTTGATATCTACGAAAACATGAAAATTAAGCTAAATCTTCGCTATCATCGTTATTTCACGAAACATTCATAAAACGATGAAATTCACGAAATAACGTTTTCGCAGTGAAAGTAGCTTGATTTCTAAAAACATGAAAATTAAGCTAAATCTTCGCTAAATCAGGGTTATTTCACGAAACATTCATGAAACGTTGAAATTCAACTAAATAACGTGTTTCGCAGTGAAAGTAGCTAGTTATCCATTAAAATATCAAAATTAAGCTAAATCATCGCTAAATAATGGTTATTTCACAAAACATTCATTAAACGATGAAATTCAACGAAAGAACGTGTTTCGCGGTGAAAGTAGATTGATATCTACGAAAACATGAAAATTAAGCTAAATCTTCGGTAAATCATGGTTATTTCACAAAACATTCATGAAACGATGAAATTCAACGATAGAACGTGTTGCGCTGTAAAAGTAGAATGATATCGATGAAAACATCAAAATTAAGCTAAAACTTCGATTAGTCATGGTATTTCACGAAACATTCATGTAACGATGAAATTCATCGAAATAACGAGTTTCGCAGTGAAAGTAGCTTGATTTCTACGAAAACATGAAAATTAAGCTAAATCTTCGCTATATCATCGTTATTTAACGAAACATTCATAAAACGATGAAATTCTACGAAATAACGTGTTTCGCAGTGAAAGTAGCTAGTTATCCATTAAATATCAAAATTAAGCTAAATCTTCTCTAAATAATGGTTATTTCACGAAACATTCATGAAACGTGGAAATACATCGAAATAACGTGTTTCGCAGTAAAAGTAGCTTGCTATCTACGAAAACATGAAAATTAAGCTAAATCTCCGCTATATCATCGTTATTTCAAGACACATTCATGAAACGATGAAATTCAACGAAATAACCTGTTTCACGGTGAAAGTAGATTGATATCTATGAAAACATCAAAATTAAACTAAAACTTCGCTTAGTCATGGTTATTTCACGAAACATTCATGAAACGATGAAATTCAACTAAATAACGTGTTTCGCAGTGAAGGCAGCTAGTTATCCATTAAAACATCAAAATTACGCTAAATCTTCGGTAAATCATGGTTATTTCACGAAACATTCATGAAACATGTAATTCAACGAAATATCGTGTTTCGCAGTGAAAGTTGCTTGATTTCTATGATACCTTCAATATTAAGCTAAATCTCCGCTAAATCATCGTTATTTCACGAAACATTCATGAAACGTTGAAATTCGACGAAATAACGTGTTTTGCAGTGAAAGTAGCTTGATATCTACGAAAACATGAAAATTAAGCTAAATCTTCGCTATATCATCGTTATTTCACGAAACATTCATAAAACGATGAAATTCTACGAAATAACGTTTTTCGCAGTGAAAGTAGCTTGATTTCTACGAAAACATGAAAATTAACCTAAATCTTCGCTAAATCAGGGTTATTTCACGAAACATTCATGAAACGATGAAATTCAACTAAATAACGTGTTTCGCAGTGAAAGTAGCTAGTTATCCATTAAAATATCAAAATTAAGCTAAATCATCGCTAAATAATGGTTATTTCACAAAACATTCATTAAACGATGAAATTCAACGAAAGAACGTGTTTCGCGGTGAAAGTAGATTGATATCTACGAAAACATGAAATTAAGCTAAATCTTCGGTAAATCATGGTTATTTCACAAAACATTCATGAAACGATGAAATTCAACGAAAGAACGTGTTTCGCTGTAAAAGTAGAGTGATATCGATGAAAACATCAAAATTAAGCTAAAACTTCGATTAGTCATGGTATTTCACGAAACATTCATGAAACGATGAAATTCATCGAAATAACGAGTTTCGCAGTGAAAGTAGCTTGATTTCTACGAAAACATGAAAATTAAGCTAAATCTTCGTTATATCATCGTTATTTAACGAAACATTCATAAAACGATGAAATTCTACGAAATAACGTGTTTCGCAGTGAAAGTAGCTAGTTATCCATTAAATATCAAAATTAAGCTAAATCTTCTCTAAATAATGGTTATTTCACGAAACATTCATCAAACGTGGAAATACATCGAAATAACGTGTTTCGCAGTAAAAGTAGCTTGCTATCTACGAAAACATGAAAATTAAGCTAAATCTCCGCTCTATCATCGTTATTTCAAGACACATTCATGAAACGATGAAATTCAACGAAATAACCTGTTTCACGGTGAAAGTAGATTGATACCTATGAAAACATCAAAATTAAACTAAACTTCGCTTAGTCATGGTTATTTCACGAAACATTCATGAAACGATGAAATTCAACTAAATAACGTGTTTCGCAGTGAAGGCAGCTAGTTATCCATTAAAACATCAAAATTACGCTAAATCTTCGGTAAATCATGGTTATTTCACGAAACATTCATGAAACATGTAATTCAACGAAATATCGTGTTTCGCAGTGAAAGTTGCTTGATTTCTATGATACCTTCAATATTAAGCTAAATCTCCGCTAAATCATCGTTATTTCACGAAACATTCATGAAACGATGAAATTCATCGAAATAACGTGTTTCGCAGTGAAAGTAGCTTGATATTTACGAAAACATGAAAATTAAGCTAAATCTTCGATAAATCATGGTTATTTCACGAAACATTCATGAAACATGTAATTCAACGAAATATCGTGTTTCGCAGTGAAAGTGGATTTATATCTACGAAAACATGAGAATTAAGCTAAATCTTCACTAAATCATGGTTATTGCACGCAACATTCATGAAACATGTAATTCAACGAAATAACGTGTTTCGCAGAGAAAGTAGCTTGATTTCTATGAAACCTTCAATATTAAGCTAAAACTCCGCCAAATCATCGTTATTTCGCGACACATTCATGAAACGATGAAATTCAACGAAATAACCTGTTTCGCGGTGAAACTAGATTGATATCTATGAAAACATCAAAATTAAGCTAAAACTTCGCGTAGTCAAGATTGTTTCACGAAACATTCATGAAACGATGAAATTCTAGTAAATAACGTGTTTCGCAGTGAAAGTAGCTTGATACTACGATACCATCAATATTAAGCTAATTCTCCGCTAAATCATCGTTATTTCACGAAACATTCATGAAACGGTGAAATTCAACGAAATAACGTGTTTCGCGGTGAAAGTAGATTGATATCTACGAAAACATGAGAATTAAGCTAAATCTTCACTAAATCATGGTTATTGCACGCAACATTCATGAAACATGTAATTCAACGAAATAACGTGTTTCGCAGAGAAAGTAGCTTGATTTCTATGAAACCTTCAATATTAAGCTAAAACTCCGCTAAATCATCGTTATTTCGCGACACATTCATGAAACGATGAAATTCAACGAAATAACCTGTTTCGCGGTGAAAGTAGCTTGATATTTACGAAAACATGAAAATTAAGCTAAATCTTCGATAAATCATGGTTATTTCACGAAACATTCATGAAACATGTAATTCAACGAAATATCGTGTTTCGCAGTGAAAGTGGATTTATATCTACGAAAACATGAGAATTAAGCTAAATCTTCACTAAATCATGGTTATTGCACGCAACATTCATGAAACATGTAATTCAACGAAATAACGTGTTTCGCAGAGAAAGTAGCTTGATTTCTATGAAACCTTCAATATTAAGCTAAAACTCCGCTAAATCATCGTTATTTCGCGACACATTCATGAAACGATGAAATTCAACGAAATAACCTGTTTCGCGGTGAAACTAGATTGATATCTATGAAAACATCAAGATTAAGCTAAAACTTCGCGTAGTCAAGATTGTTTCACGAAACATTCATGAAACGATGAAATTCTAGTAAATAACGTGTTTCGCAGTGAAAGTAGCTTGATACTACGATACCATCAATATTAAGCTAATTCTCCGCTAAATCATCGTTATTTCACGAAACATTCATGAAACGATGAAATTCAACGAAATAACGTGTTTCGCGGTGAAAGTAGATTGATATCTACGAAAACATGAAAATTAAGCTAAATCTTCACTAAATCATGGTTATTTCACGAAACATTCATGAAACATGTAATTCAACGAAATAACGTGTTTCGCAGTGAAAGTAGCCTGATTTCTATGAAACCTTCAATATTAAGCTAAATCTCCGCTAAATCATCGTTATTTCACGACACATTCATGAAACGATGTAATTCAACGAAATAACGTGTTTCGCAGTGAAAGTGGCTTGATTTCTATGAAATCATCAATATTAAGCTAATTCTCCGCTAAATCATCGTTATTTCTCGAAACATTCATGAAACGATGAAATTCATCGATATAACGTGTTTCGCAGTGAAAGTAGCTTGATTTCTAAGAAAACATGAAAATTAAGCTAAATCTTCGCTATATCATCATTATTTAACGAAACATTCATAAAACGATGAAATTCTTCGAAATAACGTGTTTCGCAGTGAAAGTAGCTTGATTTCTATGAAACCTTCAATATTAAGCTAAATCTCCGCAAAATCATCGTTATTTCAAGACACATTCATGAAACGATGAAATTCAACGAAATAACCTGTTTCACGGTGAAAGTAGATTGATATCTATGAAAACATCAAAATTAAGCTAATTCTTCGGTAAATCATGGTTATTTCACGAAACATTCATGAAACATGTAATTCAACGAAATAACTTGTTTCGCAGTGAAAGTAGCTTGATATCTACGAAAACATGAAAATTAAGCTAAATCTTCGGTAAATCACCGTTATTTCACGAAACTTTCATGAAACGATGAAATCCAACGAAATATCGTGTTTTGCTGTGAAAGTAGCTTGATATCAATGAAAACATGAAAATTAAACTAAATCTTCGCTAAATCATGGTTATTTCACGAAACATTCATGAAACATGTAATTCATCGAAATATCGTGTTTCGCAGTGAAAGTAGCATGATTTCTATGATACCTTCAATATTAAGCTAAATCTCCGCTAAATCATCGTTATTTCACGAAACATTCATGAAACGAGATAACGTGTTTCGCGGTGAAAGTAGCTAGTTATCCATTAAAATATCAAAATTAAGCTCAATCTTCTCTAAATAATGGTTATTTCACTAAACATTCATGAAACGATGAAATACATCGAAATATCGTGTTTCACAGTGAAAGTTGCTTGATATCTACGAAAACATGAAAATTAAGCTAAATCTTCGCTATATCATCGTTATTTCACAAAACATTCATAAAACGATGAAATTCTACGAAATAACGTGTTTCGCAGTGAAAGTAGCTAGTTATCAATTAAAATATCAAAATTAAGCTAAATCATCGCTAAATAATGGTTATTTCACAAAACATTCATTAAACGAAAAAATTCAACGAAAGAACGTGTTTCGCGGTGAAAGTAGATTGAAATCAAAGAAAACATGAAAATTAAGCTAAATCTTCGGTAAATCATGGTTATTTCACAAAACATTCATGAAACGATGAAATTCAACGAAAGAACGTGTTTCGCTGTGAAAGTAGCTTGATACTACGACACCATCAATATTAAGCTAATTCTCCGCTAAATCATCGTTATTTCACGAAACATTCATGAAACGATGAAATTCAACGAAATAACGTGTTTCGCGGTGAAAGTAGATTGATATCTACGAAAACATGAGAATTAAGCTAAAACTTCGCGTAGTCAAGATTGTTTCACGAAACATTCATGAAACGATGAAATTCAACTAAATAACGTGTTTCGCAGTGAAAGTAGCTTGATATTACGATACCATCAATATTAAGCTAATTCTCCGCTAAATCATCGTTATTTAACGTAACATTCATGAAACGTTGAAATTCAACGAAATAACGTGTTTCGCGGTGAAAGTAGATTGATATCTACGAAAACATGAGAATTAAGCTAAATCTTCACTAAATCATGGTTATTGCACGCAACATTCATGAAACATGTAATTCAACGAAATAACGTGTTTCGCAGAGAAAGTAGCTTGATTTCTATGAAACCTTCAATATTAAGCTAAAACTCCGCCAAATCATCGTTATTTCGCGACACATTCATGAAACGATGAAATTCAACGAAATAACCTGTTTCGCGGTGAAACTAGATTGATATCTATGAAAACATCAAAATTAAGCTAAAACTTCGCGTAGTCAAGATTGTTTCACGAAACATTCATGAAACGATGAAATTCTAGTAAATAACGTGTTTCGCAGTGAAAGTAGCTTGATACTACGATACCATCAATATTAAGCTAATTCTCCGCTAAATCATCGTTATTTCACGAAACATTCATGAAACGATGAAATTCAACGAAATAACGTGTTTCGCGGTGAAAGTAGATTGATATCTACGAAAACATGAAAATTAAGCTAAATCTTCACTAAATCATGGTTATTTCACGAAACATTCATGAAACATGTAATTCAACGAAATAACGTGTTTCGCAGTGAAAGTAGCCTGATTTCTATGAAACCTTCAATATTAAGCTAAATCTCCGCTAAATCATCGTTATTTCACGACACATTCATGAAACGATGAAATTCAACGAAATAACGTGTTTCGCAGTGAAAGTTGCTAGATATCCATTAAAATATCAAAATTAAGCTAAATCTTCGCTGAATAATGGTTATTTCGCGAAACATTCATGAAACGATGAAATACATCGAAATAACGTGTTTCGCAGTGAAAGTAGCTTGATATCTACAAAAACATGAAAATTAAGCTAAATCTTCGCTATATCATCGTTATTTCACGAAACATTCATAAAACGATGAAATTCTACGAAATAACGTGTTTCGCAGTGAGAGTAGCTAGTTATCCATTAAAATATCAAAATTAAGCTAAAACTTCTCTAAATGATGGTTATTTCACGAAACATTCATGAAACGAGGAAATACATCGAAATAACGTGTTTCGCAGTGAAAGTATCTTGATATCTACGAAAACATGAAAATTAAGCTAAATCTTCGGTAAATCATGGTTATTTCACGAAACATACATGAAACAATGAAATTCAACGAAATACCGTGTTTCGCAGTGAAAGTAGCTAGTTATCCATTAAAATATCAAAATTAAGCTTAATCTTCTCTAAATAATGTTTATTTCACGTAACATTCATGAAACGATGAAATTCAACTAAATAACGTATTTCGCAGTGAAAGTAGCTTGATTTCTATTAAACCTTCAATATTAAGCTAAATCTCCGCTATATCATCGTTATTTCAAGACACATTCATGAAACGATGAAATTCAACGAAATAACCTGTTTCGCGGTGAAAGTAGATTGATATCTATGAAAACATCAAAATTAAGCTAATTCTTCGGTAAATCATGGTTATTTCACGAAACATTCATGAAACATGTAATTCAACGAAATAACTTGTTTCGCAGTGAAAGTAGCTTGATATCTACGAAAACATGAAAATTAAGCTAAATCTTCGGTAAATCACCGTTATTTCACGAAACTTTCATGAAACGATGAAATTCAACGAAATATCGTGTTTTGCTGTGAAAGTAGCTTGATATCAATGAAAACATGAAAATTAAACTAAATCTTCGCTAAATCATGGTTATTTCACGAAACATTCATGAAACATGTAATTCAACGAAATATCGTGTTTCGCAGTGAAAGTAGCATGATTTCTATGATACCTTCAATATTAAGCTAAATCTCCGCTAAATCATCGTTATTTCACGAAACATTCATGAAACGAGATAACGTGTTTCGCGGTGAAAGTAGCTAGTTATCCATTAAAATATCAAAATTAAGCTCAATCTTCTCTAAATAATGGTTATTTCACTAAACATTCATGAAACGATGAAATACATCGAAATATCGTGTTTCGCAGTGAAAGTTGCTTGATATCTACGAAAACATGAAAATTAAGCTAAATCTTCGCTATATCATCGTTATTTCACAAAACATTCATAAAACGATGAAATTCTACGAAATAACGTGTTTCGCAGTGAAAGTAGCTAGTTATCAATTAAAATATCAAAATTAAGCTAAATCATCGCTAAATAATGGTTATTTCACAAAACATTCATTAAACGAAAAAATTCAACGAAAGAACGTGTTTCGCGGTGAAAGTAGATTGATATCTACGAAAACATCAAAATTAAGCTAAAACTTCGATTAGTCATGGTTATTTCACGAAACATTAATGAAACGATGAAATTCATCGAAATAACGTGTTTCGCAGTGAAAGTAGCTTGATATTACGATACCATCAATATTAAGCTAATTCTCCGCTAAATCATCGTTATTTAACGAAACATTCATGAAACGTTGAAATTCAACGAAATAACGTGTTTCGCGGTGAAAGTAGATTGATATCTACGAAAACATGAGAATTAAGCTAAATCTTCACTAAATTATGGTTATTGCACGCAACATTCATGAAACATGTAATTCAACGAAATAACGTGTTTCGCAGAGAAAGTAGCTTGATTTCTATGAAACCTTCAATATTAAGCTAAATCTCCGCTAAATCATCGTTATTTCACGACACATTCATGAAACGATGAAATTCTACGAATTAACGTGTTTCGCGGTGAAACTAGATTGATATCTATGAAAACATCAAAATTAAGCTAAAACTTCGCGTAGTCAAGATTGTTTCACGAAACATTCATGAAACGATGAAATTCTAGTAAATAACGTGTTTCGCAGTGAAAGTAGCTTGATACTACGATACCATCAATATTAAGCTAATTCTCCGCTAAATCATCGTTATTTCACGAAACATTCATGAAACGATGAAATTCAACGAAATAACGTGTTTCGCGGTGAAAGTAGATTGATATCTACGAAAACATGAAAATTAAGCTAAATCTTCGCTAAATCATGGTTATTTCACGAAACATTCATGAAACATGTAATTCAACGAAATAACGTGTTTCGCAGTGAAAGTAGCTTGATTTCTATGAAACCTTCAATATTAAGCTAAATCTCCGCTAAATCATCGTTATTTCACGAAACATTCATGAAACGATGAAATTCAACGAAATAACGTGTTTCGCAGTGAAAGTAGCTAGTTATCCATTAAAATATCAAAATTAAGCTAAATCTTCGCTGAATAATGGTTATTTCACGAAACATTCATGAAACGATGAAATACATCGAAATAACGTGTTTCGCAGTGAAAGTAGCTTGATATCTACGAAAACATGAAAATTAAGCTAAATCTTCGGTAAATCATCGTTATGTCACGAAACATTCATGAAACGAAGAAATTCAACGAAATAACCTGTTTCGCGGTGAAAGAAGCTAGAAATCCATTAAAATATCAAAATTAAGCTAAATCTTCTCTAAATAATGTTTATTTCACGTAACATTCATGAAACGATGAAATTCAACTAAATAACGTATTTCGCAGTGAAAGTAGCTTGATTTCTATTAAACCATCAATATTAAGCTAATTCTCCGATAAATCATCGTTATTTCACGAAACATTCATGAAACGATGGAATTCAACGAAATAACGTGTTTCGCAGTGAAAGTAGCTAGTTATCCATTAAAATATCAAAATTAAGCTAAATCTTCGCTGAATAATGGTTATTTCACGAAACATTCATGAAACGATGAAATACATCGAAATAACGTGTTTCGCAGTAATAGTAGCTTGCTATCTACGAAAACATGAAAATTAAGCTAAATCTTCGCTATATCATCGTTATTTCACGAAACATTCATAAAACGATGAAATTCTACGAAATAACGTGTTTCGCAGTGAAAGTAGCTTGATTTCTATGAAACCTTCAATATTAAGCTAAATCTCCGCTATATCATCGTTATTTCAAGACACATTCATGAAACGATGAAATTCAACGAAATAACCTGTTTCACGGTGAAAGTAGATTGATATCTATGAAAACATCAAAATTAAACAAAAACTTCGCTTAGTCATGGTTATTTCACGAAACATTCATGAAACGATGAAATTCAACTAAATAACGTGTTTCGCAGTGAAGGCAGCTAGTTATCCATTAAAACATCAAAATTACGCTAAATCTTCGGTAAATCATGGTTATTTCACGAAACATTCATGAAACATGTAATTCAACGAAATATCGTGTTTCGCAGTGAAAGTAGATTGATATCTATGAAAACATCGAAATTAAGCTAAAACTTCGATTAGACATGGTTATTTCACGAAACATTCATGAAACGATGAAATTCATCGAAATAACGTGTTTCGCAGTGAAAGTAGCTTGATATCTCCGAAAACATGAAAATTAAGCTAAATCTCCGCTAAATCATCGTTATTTCACGAAACATTCATGAAACGATGAAATTCATCGAAATAACGTGTTTCGCAGTGAAAGTAGCTTGATATTTACGAAGACATGAAAATTAAGCTAAATCTTCGATAAATCATGGTTATTTCACGAAACATTCATGAAACATGTAATTCAACGAAATATCGTGTTTCGCAGTGAAAGTGGATTTATATCTACGAAAACATGAAGATTAAGCTAAATCTTCGCTAAATCATGGTTATTTCACGAAACATTCATGAAACATGTAATTCAACGAAATAACGTGTTTCGCAGTGAAAGTGGCTTGATTTCTATGAAATCATCAATATTAAGCTAATTCTCCGCTAAATCATCGTTATTTCTCGAAACATTCATGAAACGATGAAATTCATCGATATAACGTGTTTCGCAGTGAAAGTAGCTTGATTTCTACGAAAACATGAAAATTAAGCTAAATCTTCGCTATATCATCATTATTTAACGAAACATTCATAAAACGATGAAATTCTTCGAAATAACGTGTTTCGCAGTGAAAGTAGCTTGATTTCTATGAAACCTTCAATATTAAGCTAAATCTCCGCAAAATCATCGTTATTTCAAGACACATTCATGAAACGATGAAATTCAACGAAATAACCTGTTTCACGGTGAAAGTAGATTGATATCTATGAAAACATCAAAATTAAGCTAATTCTTCGGTAAATCATGGTTATTTCACGAAACATTCATGAAACATGTAATTCAACGAAATAACTTGTTTCGCAGTGAAAGTAGCTTGATATCTACGAAAACATGAAAATTAAGCTAAATCTTCGGTAAATCACCGTTATTTCACGAAACTTTCATGAAACGATGAAATCCAACGAAATATCGTGTTTTGCTGTGAAAGTAGCTTGATATCAATGAAAACATGAAAATTAAACTAAATCTTCGCTAAATCATGGTTATTTCACGAAACATTCATGAAACATGTAATTCAACGAAATATCGTGTTTCGCAGTGAAAGTAGCATGATTTCTATGATACCTTCAATATTAAGCTAAATCTCCGCTAAATCATCGTTATTTCACGAAACATTTATGAAACGAGATAACGTGTTTCGCGGTGAAAGTAGCTAGTTATCCATTAAAATATCAAAATTAAGCTCAATCTTCTCTAAATAATGGTTATTTCACTAAACATTCATGAAACGATGAAATACATCGAAATATCGTGTTTCGCAGTGAAAGTTGCTTGATATCTACGAAAACATGAAAATTAAGCTAAATCTTCGCTATATCATCGTTATTTCACAAAACATTCATAAAACGATGAAATTCTACGAAATAACGTGTTTCGCAGTGAAAGTAGCTAGTTATCAATTAAAATATCAAAATTAAGCTAAATCATCGCTAAATAATGGTTATTTCACAAAACATTCATTAAACGAAAAAATTCAACGAAAGAACGTGTTTCGCGGTGAAAGTAGATTGAAATCAACGAAAACATGAAAATTAAGCTAAATCTTCGGTAAATCATGGTTATTTCACAAAACATTCATGAAACGATGAAATTCAACGAAAGAACGTGTTTCGCTGTGAAAGTAGCTTGATACTACGACACCATCAATATTAAGCTAATTCTCCGCTAAATCATCGTTATTTCACGAAACATTCATGAAACGATGAAATTCAACGAAATAACGTGTTTCGCGGTGAAAGTAGATTGATATCTACGAAAACATGAGAATTAATCTAAAACTTCGCGTAGTCAAGATTGTTTCACGAAACATTCATGAAACGATGAAATTCAACTAAATAACGTGTTTCGCAGTGAAAGTAGCTTGATATTACGATACCATCAATATTAAGCTAATTCTCCGCTAAATCATCGTTATTTAACGTAACATTCATGAAACGGTGAAATTCAACGAAATAACGTGTTTCGCGGTGAAAGTAGATTGATATCTACGAAAACATGAGAATTAAGCTAAATCTTCACTAAATCATGGTTATTGCACGCAACATTCATGAAACATGTAATTCAACGAAATAACGTGTTTCGCAGAGAAAGTAGCTTGATTTCTATGAAACCTTCAATATTAAGCTAAAACTCCGCTAAATCATCGTTATTTCGCGACACATTCATGAAACGATGAAATTCAACGAAATAACCTGTTTCGCGGTGAAACTAGATTGATATCTATGAAAACATCAAAATTAAGCTAAAACTTCGCTTAGTCAAGATTGTTTCACGAAACATTCATGAAACGATGAAATTCTACTAAATAACGTGTTTCGCAGTGAAAGCAGCTAGTTATCCATTCAAAACCAAAATTACGCTAAATCTTCGGTAAATCATGGTTATTTCACGAAACATTCATGAAACATGTAATTCAACGAAATATCGTGTTTCGCAGTGAAAGTAGATTGATATCTATGAAAACATCGAAATTAAGCTAAAACTTCGATTAGACATGGTTATTTCACGAAACATTCATGAAACGATGAAATTCATCGAAATAACGTGTTTCGCAGTGAAAGTAGCTTGATATCTACGAAAACATGAAAATTAAGCTAAATCTTCGGTAAATCACCGTTATTTCACGAAACTTTCATGGAACGATGAAATTCAACGAAATATCGTGTTTTGCTGTGAAAGTAGCTTGATATCAATGAAAGCATGAAAATTAAACTAAATCTTCGCTAAATCATCGTTATTTCACGAAACATTCATGAAACGATGAAATTCATCGAAATAACGTGTTTCGCAGTGAAAGTAGCTTGATATTTACGAAGACATGAAAATTAAGCTAAATCTTCGATAAATCATGGTTATTTCACGAAACATTCATGAAACATGTAATTCAACGAAATATCGTGTTTCGCAGTGAAAGTGGATTTATATCTACGAAAACATGAAGATTAAGCTAAATCTTCGCTAAATCATGGTTATTTCACGAAACATTCATGAAACATGTAATTCAACGAAATAACGTGTTTCGCAGTGAAAGTGGCTTGATTTCTATGAAATCATCAATATTAAGCTAATTCTCCGCTAAATCATCGTTATTTCTCGAAACATTCATGAAACGATGAAATTCATCGAAATAACGTGTTTCGCAGTGAAAGTAGCTTGATATCTACGAAAACATGAAAATTAAGCTAAATCTTCGCTAAATCATGATTATTTCACGAAACATTCATGAAACGATGAAATTCAACGAAATAACGTGTTTCGCAGTGAAAGTAGCTTGATTTCTATGAAACCTTCAATATTAAGCTAAATCTCCGCAAAATCATCGTTATTTCAAGACACATTCATGAAACGATGAAATTCAACGAAATAACCTGTTTCACGGTGAAAGTAGATTGATATCTATGAAAACATCAAAATTAAGCTAATTCTTCGGTAAATCATGGTTATTTCACGAAACATTCATGAAACATGTAATTCAACGAAATAACTTGTTTCGCAGTGAAAGTAGCTTGATATCTACGAAAACATGAAAATTAAGCTAAATCTTCGGTAAATCACCGTTATTTCACGAAACTTTCATGAAACGATGAAATTCAACGAAATATCGTGTTTTGCTGTGAAAGTAGCTTGATATCAATGAAAACATGAAAATTAAACTAAATCTTCGCTAAATCATGGTTATTTCACGAAACATTCATGAAACATGTAATTCAACGAAATATCGTGTTTCGCAGTGAAAGTAGCATGATTTCTATGATACCTTCAATATTAAGCTAAATCTCCGCTAAATCATCGTTATTTCACGAAACATTCATGAAACGAGATAACGTGTTTCGCGGTGAAAGTAGCTAGTTATCCATTAAAATATCAAAATTAAGCTCAATCTTCTCTAAATAATGGTTATTTCACTAAACATTCATGAAACGATGAAATACATCGAAATATCGTGTTTCGCAGTGAAAGTTGCTTGATATCTACGAAAACATGAAAATTAAGCTAAATCTTCGCTATATCATCGTTATTTCACAAAACATTCATAAAACGATGAAATTCTACGAAATAACGTGTTTCGCAGTGAAAGTAGCTTGATTTCTACGAAAACATGAAAATTAAGCTAAATCTTCGCTAAATCCGGGTTATTTCACGAAAAATTCGTGAAACGATGAAATTCTACGAAATAACGTGTTTCGCAGTGAAAGTAGCTAGTTATCAATTAAAATATCAAAATTAAGCTAAATCATCGCTAAATAATGGTTATTTCACAAAACATTCATTAAACGAAAAAATTCAACGAAAGAACGTGTTTCGCGGTGAAAGTAGATTGAAATCAACGAAAACATGAAAATTAAGCTAAATCTTCGGTAAATCATGGTTATTTCACAAAACATTCATGAAACGATGAAATTCAACGAAAGAACGTGTTTCGCTGTGAAAGAAGCTTGATACTACGACACCATCAATATTAAGCTAATTCTCCGCTAAATCATCGTTATTTCACGAAACATTCATGAAACGATGAAATTCAACGAAATAACGTGTTTCGCGGTGAAAGTAGATTGATATCTACGAAAACATGAAAATTAAGGTAAATCTTCACTAAATCATGGTTATTTCACGAAACAATCATGAAACATGTAATTCAACGAAATAACGTGTTTCGCAGTGAAAGTAGCTTGATTTCTATGAAACCTTCAATATTAAGCTAAATCTCCGCTAAATCATCGTTATTTCACGTCTCATTCATGAAACGATGAAATTCAACGAAATAACCTGTTTCGCGGTGAAACTAGATTGATATCTATGAAAACATCAAAATTAAGCTAAAACTTCGCTTAGTCAAGATTGTTTCACGAAACATTCATGAAACGATGAAATTCTACTAAATAACGTGTTTCGCAGTGAAAGTAGCTTGATACTACGATACCATCAATATTAAGCTAATTCTCCGCTAAATCATCGTTATTTCACGAAACATTCATGAAACGATGAAATTCAACGAAATAACGTGTTTCGCGGTGAAAGTAGATTGATATCTCTGAAAACATCAAAATTAAGCTAAAACTTCGCTTAGTCAAGATTGTTTCACGAAACATTCATGAAACGATGAAATTCATCGAAATAACGTGTTTCGCAGTGAAAGTAGCTTGATATCTACGAAAACATGAAAATTAAGCTAAATCTTCGGTAAATCACCGTTATTTCACGAAACTTTCATGAAACGATGAAATTCAACGAAATATCGTGTTTTGCTGTGAAAGTAGCTTGATATCAATGAAAACATGAAAATTAAACTAAATCTTCGCTAAATCATGGTTATTTCACGAAACATTCATGAAACATGTAATTCAACGAAATATCGTCTTTCGCAGTGAAAGTTGCTTGATTTCTATGATACCTTCAATATTAAGCTAAATCTCCGCTAAATCATCGTTATTTCACGAAACATTCATGAAACGATGAAATTCATCGAAATAACGTGTTTCGCAGTGAAAGTAGCTTGATATTTACGAAAACATGAAAATTAAGCTACATCTTCGATAAATCATGGTTATTTCACGAAACATTCATGAAACATGTAATTCAACGAAATATCGTGTTTCGCAGTGAAAGTGGATTTATATCTACGAAAACATGAAGATTAAGCTAAATCTTCGCTAAATCATGGTTATTTCACGAAACATTCATGAAACATGTAATTCAACGAAATAACGTGTTTCGCAGTGAAAGTCGCTTGATTTCTATGAAATCATCAATATTAAGCTAATTCTCCGCTAAATCATCGTTATTTCTCGAAACATTCATGAAACGATGAAATTCATCGATATAACGTGTTTCGCAGTGAAAGTAGCTTGATTTCTACGAAAACATGAAAATTAAGCTAAATCTTCGCTATATCATCATTATTTAACGAAACATTCATAAAACGATGAAATTCTTCGAAATAACGTGTTTCGCAGTGAAAGTAGCTAGTTATCCATTAAATATCAAAATTAAGCTAAATCTTCTCTAAATAATGGTTATTTCACGAAACATTCATGAAACGAGGAAATACATCGAAATAACGTGTTTCGCAGTGAAAGTAGCTTGATTTCTATGAAACCTTCAATATTAAGCTAAATCTCCGCAAAATCATCGTTATTTCAAGACACATTCATGAAACGATGAAATTCAACGAAATAACCTGTTTCACGGTGAAAGTAGATTGATATCTATGAAAACATCAAAATTAAGCTAAATCTTCGGTAAATCATGGTTATTTCACGAAACATTCATGAAACATGTAATTCAACGAAATAACTTGTTTCGCAGTGAAAGTAGCTTGATATCTACGAAAACATGAAAATTAAGCTAAATCTTCGGTAAATCACCGTTATTTCACGAAACTTTCATGAAACGATGAAATTCAACGAAATATCGTGTTTTGCTGTGAAAGTAGCTTGATATCAATGAAAACATGAAAATTAAACTAAATCTTCGCTAAATCATGGTTATTTCACGAAACATTCATGAAACATGTAATTCAACGAAATATCGTGTTTCGCAGTGAAAGTAGCTTGATTTCTATGATACCTTCAATATTAAGCTAAATCTCCGCTAAATCATCGTTATTTCACGAAACATTCATGAAACGAGATAACGTGTTTCGCGGTGAAAGTAGCTAGTTATCCATTAAAATATCAAAATTAAGCTCAATCTTCTCTAAATAATGGTTATTTCACTAAACATTCATGAAACGATGAAATACATCGAAATATCGTGTTTCGCAGTGAAAGTTGCTTGATATCTACGAAAACATGAAAATTAAGCTAAATCTTCGCTATATCATCGTTATTTCACAAAACATTCATGAAACGATGAAATTCAACGAAATAACGTGTTTCGCGGTGAAAGTAGATTGATATCTACGAAAACATGAAAATTAAGGTAAATCTTCACTAAATCATGGTTATTTCACGAAACAATCATGAAACATGTAATTCAACGAAATAACGTGTTTCGCAGTGAAAGTAGCTTGATTTCTATGAAACCTTCAATATTAAGCTAAATCTCCGCTAAATCATCGTTATTTCACGTCTCATTCATGAAACGATGAAATTCAACGAAATAACCTGTTTCGCGGTGAAACTAGATTGATATCTATGAAAACATCAAAATTAAGCTAAAACTTCGCTAGTCAAGATTGTTTCACGAAACATTCATGAAACGATGAAATTCAACGAAATAACGTGTTTCGCGGTGAAAGTAGATTGATATCTACGAAAACATGAAAATTAAGCTAAATCTTCACTAAATCATGGTTATTTCACGAAACATTCATGAAACATGTAATTCAACGAAATAACGTGTTTCACAGTGAAAGTAGCCTGATTTCTATGAAACCTTCAATATTAAGCTAAATCTCCGCTAAATCATCGTTATTTCACGACACATTCATGAAACGATGAAATTCAACGAAATAACGTGTTTCGCAGTGAAAGTTGCTAGATATCCATTAAAATATCAAAATTAAGCTAAATCTTCGCTGAATAATGGTTATTTCGCGAAACATTCATGAAACGATGAAATACATCGAAATAACGTGTTTCGCAGTGAAAGTAGCTTGATATCTACGAAAACATGAAAATTAAGGTAAATCTTCGAAAAATCATAGTTATTTCACGAAACATTCATGAAACATTGATATTAAACGAAATAACGTGTTCCGCGGTGAAAATAGCTTGCTATCTACGAAAACATCAATATTAAACTAAAACTCCGCTAAATCATCGTTATTTCAAGAAACTTTCATGAAACGATGAAATTCAACGAAATATCATGTTTTGCTGTGAAAGTAGCTTGATATCAATGAAAACATCAAAATTAAGCTAAATCTTCGCTAAACCATGGTTATTTCACGAAACATTCATGAAACGAAGAAATTCAACGAAAGAACGTGTTTCGCGGTGAAAGTAGATTGCTATCTATGAAAACATCAAAATTAAGCTAAAACTTCGATTAGTCATGGTTATTTCACGAAACATTCATGAAACGATGAAATTCATCGAAATAACGTGTTTCGCAGTGAAAGTGGCTTGATTTCTACGAAAACATGAAAATTAAGCTAAATCTTCGCTATATCATCGTTATTTCACGAAACATTCATAAAACGATGAAATTCTACGAAATAACGTGTTTCGCAGTGAAAGTAGCTAGTTATCCATTAAAATATCAAAATTAAGCTAAAACTTCTCTAAATAATGGTTATTTCACGAAACATTCATGAAACGAGGAAATACATCGAAATAACGTGTTTCGCAGTGAAAGTATCTTGATATCTACGAAAACATGAAAATTTAGCTAAATCTTCGGTAAATCATGGTTATTTCACGAAACATACATGAAACAATGAAATTCAACGAAATACCGAGTTTCGCAGTGAAAGTAGCTTGATTTCTATTAAACCATCAATATTAAGCTAATTCTCCGATAAATCATCGTTATTTCACGAAACATTCATGAAACGATGGAATTCAACGAAATAACATGTTTCGCGGTGAAAGTAGATTGATATCTATGAAAACATCAAAATTAAGCTAAAACTTCGCTTAGTCTTGGTTATTTCACGACACATTCATGAAACGATGAAATTCTGCGAAATAACGTGTTTCGCAGTGAAAGTAGCTAGTTATCCATTAAAATATCAAAATTAAGCTAAATCTTCGCTGAATAATGGTTATTTCACGAAACATTCATGAAACGATGAAATACATCGAAATAACGTGTTTCGCAGTGAAAGTAGCTTGCTATCTACGAAAACATGAAAATTAAGCTAAATCTTCGCTATATCATCGTTATTTCACGAAACATTCATAAAACGATGAAATTCTACGAAATAACGTGTTTCGCAGTGAAAGTAGCTTGATTTCTATGAAACCTTCAATATTAAGCTAAATCTCCGCTATATCATCGTTATTTCCAGACACATTCATGAAACGATGAAATTCAACGAAATAACCTGTTTCACGGTGAAAGTAGATTGATATCTATGAAAACATCAAAATTAAACTAAAACTTCGCTTAGTCATGGTTATTTCACGAAACATTCATGAAACGATGAAATTCAACTAAATAACGTGTTTCGCAGTGAAAGCAGCTAGTTATCCATTAAAACATCAAAATTACGCTAAATCTTCGGTAAATCATGGTTATTTCACGAAACATTCATGAAACATGTAATTCAACGAAATATCGTGTTTCGCAGTGAAAGTAGATTGATATCTATGAAAACATCGAAATTAAGCTAAAACTTCGATTAGACATGGTTATTTCACGAAACATTCATGAAACGATGAAATTCATCGAAATAACGTGTTTCGCAGTGAAAGTAGCTTGATTTCTACAAAAACATGAAAATTAAGCTAAATCTTCGCTAAATCAGGGTTATTTCACGAAACATTCATGAAACGATGAAATTCTACGAAATAACGTGTTTCGCAGTGAAAGTAGCTAGTTATCCATTAAAATATCAAAATTAAGCTAAATCATCGCTAAATAATGGTTATTTCACAAAACATTCATGAAACATGTAATTCAACGAAATAACTTGTTTCGCAGTGAAAGTAGCTTGATATCTACGAAAACATGAAAATTAAGCTAAATCTTCGGTAAATCACCGTTATTACACGAAACTTTCATGAAACGATGAAATTCAACGAAATATCGTGTTTTGCTGTGAAAGTAGCTTGATATCAATGAAAACATGAAAATTAAACTAAATCTTCGCTAAATCAGGGTTATTTCACGAAACATTCGTGAAACGATGAAATTCTACGAAATAACGTGTTTCGCAGTGAAAGTAGCTAGTTATCCATTAAAATATCAAAATTAAGCTCAATCTTCTCTAAATAATGGTTATTTCACTAAACATTCATGAAACGATGAAATACATCGAAATATCGTGTTTCGCAGTGAAAGTTGCTTGATATCTACGAAAACATGAAAATTAAGCTAAATCTTCGCTATATCATCGTTATTTCACAAAACATTCATAAAACGATGAAATTCTACGAAATAACGTGTTTCGCAGTGAAAGTAGCTTGATTTCTACGAAAACATGAAAATTAAGCTAAATCTTCGCTAAATCAGGGTTATTTCACGAAACATTCGTGAAACGATGAAATTCTACGAAATAACGTGTTTCGCAGTGAAAGTAGCTAGTTATCCATTAAAATATCAAAATTAAGCTAAATCATCGCTAAATAATGGTTATTTCACAAAACATTCATTAAACGAAAAAATTCAACGAAAGAACGTGTTTCGCGGTGAAAGTAGATTGAAATCAACGAAAACATGAAAATTAAGCTAAATCATCGGTAAATCATGGTTATTTCACAAAACATTCATGAAACGATGAAATTCAACGAAAGAACGTGTTTCGCTGTGAAAGTAGCTTGATACTACGACACCATCAATATTAAGCTAATTCTCCGCTAAATCATCGTTATTTCACGAAACATTCATGAAACGATGAAATTCAACGAAATAACGTGTTTCGCGGTGAAAGTAGATTGATATCTACGAAAACATGAAAATTAAGGTAAATCTTCACTAAATCATGGTTATTTCACGAAACAATCATGAAACATGTAATTCAACGAAATAACGTGTTTCGCAGTGAAAGTAGCTTGATTTCTATGAAACCTTCAATATTAAGCTAAATCTCCGCTAAATCATCGTTATTTCACGACTCATTCATGAAACGATGAAATTCAACGAAATAACCTGTTTCGCGGTGAAACTAGATTGATATCTATGAAAACATCAAAATTAAGCTAAAACTTCGCTTAGTCAAGATTGTTTCACGAAACATTCATGAAACGATGAAATTCTACTAAATAACGTGTTTCGCAGTGAAAGTAGCTTGATACTACGATAACATCAATATTAAGCTAATTCTCCGCTAAATCATCGTTATTTCACGAAACATTCATGAAACGATGAAATTCAACGAAATAACGTGTTTCGCGGTGAAAGTAGATTGATATCTACGAAAACATGTAAATTAAGCTAAATCTTCACTAAATCATGGTTATTTCACGAAACATTCATGAAACGATGAAATTCAACGAAATAACGTGTTTCGCATTGAAAGTAGCTTGATATCTACGAAAACATGAAAATTAAGCTAAATCTTCGCTAAATCATGGTTATTTCACGAAACATTCTTGAAACATGTAATTCAACGAAATAACGTGTTTCGCAGTGATAGTTGCTTGATTTCTATGAAACCTTCAATATTAAGCTAAATCTCCGCTAAATCATCGTTATTTCACGAAACATTCATGAAACGTTGAAATTCAACGAAATAACCTGTTTCGCGGTGAAACTAGATTGATATCTCTGAAAACATCAAAATTAAGCTAAAACTTCGCTTAGTCAAGATTGTTTCACGAAACATTCAAGAAGCGATGAAATTCAACTAAATAACGTGTTTCGCAGTGAAAGTAGCTTGATATTACGATACCATCAATATTAAGCTAATTCTCCGCTAAATCATCGTTATTTCACGAAACATTCATGAAACGGTGAAATTCAACGAAATAACGTGTTTCGCGGTGAAAGTAGATTGATATCTACGAAAACATGAGAATTAAGCTAAATCTTCACTAAATCATGGTTATTGCACGCAACATTCATGAAACATGTAATTCAACGAAATAACGTGTTTCGCAGAGAAAGTAGCTTGATTTCTATGAAACCTTCAATATTAAGCTAAATCTCCGCTAAATCATCGTTATTTCACGACACATTCATGAAACGATGAAATTCAACGAAATAACCTGTTTCGCGGTGAAACTAGATTGATATCTATGAAAACATCAAAATTAAGCTAAAACTTCGCGTAGTCAAGATTGTTTCACGAAACATTCATGAAACGATGAAATTCTAGTAAATAACGTGTTTCGCAGTGAAAGTAGCTTGATACTACGATACCATCAATATTAAGCTAATTCTCCGCTAAATCATCGTTATTTCACGAAACATTCATGAAACGATGAAATTCAACGAAATAACGTGTTTCGCGGTGAAAGTAGATTGATATCTACGAAAACATGAAAATTAAGCTAAATCTTCACTAAATCATGGTTATTTCACGAAACATTCATGAAACATGTAATTCAACGAAATATCGTGTTTCGCAGTGAAAGTAGCTTGATTTCTATGATACCTTCAATATTGAGCTAAATCTCCGCTAAATCATCGTTATTTCACGAAACATTCATGAAACGATGAAATTCATCGAAATAACGTGTTTCGCAGTGAAAGTGGCTTGATTTCTACGAAAACATGAAAATTAAGCTAAATCTTCGCTATATCATCGTTATTTCACGAAACATTCATAAAACGATGAAATTCTACGAAATAACGTGTTTCGCAGTGAAAGTAGCTAGTTATCCATTAAAATATCAAAATTAAGCTAAATCATCGCTAAATAATGGTTATTTCACAAAACATTCAATAAACGATGAAATTCAACGAAAGAACGTGTTTCGCGGTGAAAGTAGATTGATATTTACGAAAACATGAAAATTAAGCTAAATCTTCGGTAAATCATGGTTATTTCACAAAACATTCATGAAACGATGAAATTCAACGAAAGAACGTGTTTCGCTGTAAAAGTAGAATGATATCGATGAAAACATCAAAATTAAGCTAAAACTTCGATTAGTCATGGTATTTCACGAAACATTCATGAAACGATGAAATTCAACGAAATAACGAGTTTCGCAGTGAAAGTAGCTTGATTTCTACGAAAACATGAAAATTAAGCTAAATCTTCGCTATATCATCGTTATTTAACGAAACATTCATAAAACGATGAAATTCTACGAAATAACGTGTTTCGCAGTGAAAGTAGCTATCCATTAAATATCAAAATTAAGCTAAATCTTCTCTAAATAATGGTTATTTCACGAAACATTCATGAAACGTGGAAATACATCGAAATAACGTGTTTCGCAGTGAAAGTAGCTTGATTTCTATGAAACCTTCAATATTAAGCTAAATCTCCGCTAAATCATCGTTATTTCTCGAAACATTCATGAAACGATGAAATTCATCGAAATAACGTGTTTCGCAGTGAAAGTAGCTTGATATCTACGAAAACATGAAAATTAAGCTAAATCTTCGATAAATCATGGTTATTTCACGAAACATTCATGAAACGATGAAATTCATCGAAATAACGTGTTTCGCAGTGAAAGTAGCTTGATATCAATGAAAACATCAAAATTAATCTAAATCTTCGCTAAACCATGGTTATTTCACGAAACATTCATGAAACGTTGAAATTCGACGAAATAACGTGTTTCGCAGTGAAAGTAGCTTGATATCTACGAAAACATGATAATTAAGGTAAATGTTCGAAAAATCATAGTTATTTCACGAAACATTCATGAAACATTGATATTAAACGAAATAACGTGTTCCGCGGTGAAAATAGCTTGCTATCTACGAAAACATCAATATTAAACTAAAACTCCGCTAAATCATCGTTATTTCAAGAAACTTTCATGAAACGATGAAATTCAACGAAAGAACGTGTTTCGCGGTGAATGTAGATTGCTATCTATGAAAACATCAAAATTAAGCTAAAACTTCGATTAGTCATGGTTATTTCACGAAACATTCATGAAACGATGAAATTCATCGAAATAACGTGTTTCGCAGTGAAAGTGGCTTGATATCTACGAAAACATGAAAATTAAGCTAAATCTTCGCTATATCATCGTTATTTCACGAAACATTCATAAAACGATGAAATTCTACGAAATAACGTGTTTCGCAGTGAAAGTAGCTAGTTATCCATTAAAATATCAAAATTAAGCTAAATCATCGCTAAATAATGGTTATTTCACAAAACATTCATTAAACGATGAAATTCAACGAAAGAACGTGTTTCGCGGTGAAAGTAGATTGATATCTACGAAAACATGAAAATTAAGCTAAATCTTCGGTAAATCATGGTTATTTCACAAAACATTCATGAAACGATGAAATTCAACGAAAGAACGTGTTTCGCTGTAAAAGTAGAATGATATCGATGAAAACATCAAAATTAAGCTAAAACTTCGATTAGTCATGGTATTTCACGAAACATTCATGAAACGATGAAATTCATCGAAATAACGAGTTTCGCAGTGAAAGTAGCTTGATTTCTACGAAAACATGAAAATTAAGCTAAATCTTCGCTATATCATCGTTATTTAACGAAACATTCATAAAACGATGAAATTCTACGAAATAACGTGTTTCGCAGTGAAAGTAGCTAGTTATCCATTAAATATCAAAATTAAGCTAAATCTTCTCTAAATAATGGTTATTTCACGAAACATTCATGAAACGTGGAAATACATCGAAATAACGTGTTTCGCAGTGAAAGTAGCTTGATTTCTATGAAACCTTCAATATTAAGCTAAATCTCCGCTAAATCATCGTTATTTCTCGAAACATTCATGAAACGATGAAATTCATCGAAATAACGTGTTTCGCAGTGAAAGTAGCTTGATATCTACGAAAACATGAAAATTAAGCTAAATCTTCGATAAATCATGGTTATTTCACGAAACATTCATGAAACGATGAAATTCATCGAAATAACGTGTTTCGCAGTGAAAGTAGCTTGATATCAATGAAAACATCAAAATTAATCTAAATCTTCGCTAAACCATGGTTATTTCACGAAACATTCACGAAACGTTGAAATTCGACGAAATAACGTGTTTCGCAGTGAAAGTAGCTTGATATCTACGAAAACATGAAAATCAAGCTAAATCTTCGGTAAATCATGGTTATTTCACAAAACATTCATGAAACGATGAAATTCAACGAAAGAACGTGTTTCGCTGTGAAAGTAGAATGATATCGATGAAAACATCAAAATTAAGCTAAAACTTCGATTAGTCATGGTTATTTCACGAAACATTCATGAAACGATGAAATTCAACGAAATAACGTGTTTCGCAGTGAAAGTAGCTTGATATCTACGAAAACATGAAAATTAAGCTAAATCTTCGCTAAATCATGGTTATTTCACGAAACATTCTTGAAACATGTAATTCAACGAAATAACGTGTTTCGCAGTGAAAGTAGCTTGATTTCTATGAAACCTTCAATATTAAGCTAAATCTCCGCTAAATCATCGTTATTTCACGAAACATTCATGAAACGATGAAATTCAACGAAATAACCTGTTTCGCGGTGAAACTAGATTGATATCTCTGAAAACATCAAAATTAAGCTAAAACTTCGCTTAGTCAAGATTGTTTCACGAAACATTCATGAAACGATGAAATTCAACTAAATAACGTGTTTCGCAGTGAAAGTAGCTTGATATTACGATACCATCAATATTAAGCTAATTCTCCGCTAAATCATCGTTATTTCACGAAACATTCATGAAACGGTGAAATTCAACGAAATAACGTGTTTCGCGGTGAAAGTAGATTGATATCTACGAAAACATGAGAATTAAGCTAAATCTTCACTAAATCATGGTTATTGCACGCAACATTCATGAAACATGTAATTCAACGAAATAACGTGTTTCGCAGAGAAAGTAGCTTGATTTCTATGAAACCTTCAATATTAAGCTAAATCTCCGCTAAATCATCGTTATTTCACGACACATTCATGAAACGATGAAATTCAACGAAATAACGTGTTTCGCAGTGAAACTAGATTGATATCTATG